>VWZY01006536.1:232146-291404 GCA_013399075.1 Chloroceryle aenea | reverse complement strand
GGGCCGGGTAGAGCCGCCCCCGCCGCGGGGAGCGGGCGGGAAATGGCCGGGGGAGGGCGGACCGGGACGGGACGAGGCTGCGGGTGGGTGCCCGCGGCTGCCCCTCCAGACCCGGTCTCCGTGTCCGTCCCGACCCCCCCGTTCGGGGACAGTCGTCTATGCTGCCGCCCCTCCAGGCTCCCCGGGGGCTTCTGGAGTTGGGTAACCGAGCCGAAACGCGTCCCCTCGCTGAGCCCCCTGTCTTTGGGCCGCTTTAATCGAATAAAAATGGGAAGCGTGTCAATCGCCCAGCGATTTCTCTGTGACAGCGGCGATGTTTGCTTAGATGGAAAAGTGAAATGCAAAAAAAACCCCACAACCTTCAGTTTTTAGTGTTCTTTTTCATTATTTCACTCGCCTTTGCCAGGATGATGTACGGATGTAGCTACCTTCCAGCTATATCTGAAAAGCATCTTTGTAACAGCCATACTCAAAACAGAAACCGTAATATGCAGCAAGGTTTAAAGGTAATCAGATATTTCATTGTCATGTAAGACTTGGATTTTTTTCCCCGAGATGAATTCCAGCTGCATTAGCTGTACGTATTATTTACTGCGAGCTAAATTTAACGTTTTCCAGTTTGGCACAGGGGCTGTTGCTATGCACCACACACACGCGCGCATCTTAAGCAGAACAGCCAGGGTGGCAGTAATGTCACCGTGATAATAGATTTGCTATTAAATGATCATTCGCTGGCATCCGTTTTTTCTTTGTGTTTTGTTTTGTTAGATAATAAAGATCAGGAACAGTGTTCTTGCATTTCCTTTCCTATTTTTTTTTAATTTTTATTATTAAATTGTCTTCATTCTCCTTTCCAGGCACAAAGAAAGGTCCTGAAGCTTCAAGTGTTCAGGTGTCAATATAAGTACCTAACACGAACGCATCGAGAGCAAATAGTTTGAGGCCCTTCACCCATCACCAATTCATGACAAACTTTCCTTTGAGTCATTTCACTGGGAAATTCTCTACTAGCTTCTGTCTCTAGCGGTGTCATCGTCCCTCTCTCACCACAAAATGAGATGAGCCTGAAAAAGAGAGGAATCTTGAACAGCAGGAGCCTATGGACCCTATGGTGTTATTTGGGTGGAAGGGCAGAGTCGCCTCCTTGCTCTCTTCCTCAGCCCCCACGGGAGTCAGGGTTTGTGCTCCAGGGTAAACTGCCTTCCGAGTTCTGTCAACGGAGCAGAGTGTCACTGTGACAAGCAGTAGAGTAAGATATCAGAGGAAAGCTTGCATTCAAGCACCCTGAACAGTAAGGCGTACAGGAATCTGCTTTTCACACGTACTCTGATATCACCAGTCTGTAACAGATCACATCATCAACGTCATTTTTTCACTCAGGGACAAAGGATCTCCTTATGTGTATCCAATGAGTTTGAAATGCAGCAAAGATCTCAGTTTGAAGACTGTATTTTTTTCTATTTGTGCATGTAATATTCCAGACTTGTATCATGTCAGAACACGTCAGATCATGGGGCCACAGTCTACTGCTGTTGTGCCAGAGAAAACGAAAAG
The DNA here is from genome assembly GCA_013399075.1 of Chloroceryle aenea. Taxonomy (NCBI): domain Eukaryota; kingdom Metazoa; phylum Chordata; class Aves; order Coraciiformes; family Cerylidae; genus Chloroceryle; species Chloroceryle aenea. The sequence continues at coordinate 289,850 of VWZY01006536.1, read as the reverse complement.
ATTTCAGCTGAGATGAGTAAGTACAAAAGGACAGCTTGGGCTGGTGAATCAGCAAGAAAACAGTTTAATCAGAATTTAATAACAGGGGGAAAGCCGATAGCAAAATAAGGCCTTCTTCAGCTCTCCATTTTTTATAGCAGTCCTACGCTAATCACAAAGATGCAAACAGACAAAGGACATAAAAGAAATTTATAGGTGATAGTAATTTATGGCCATGTACTAAGAATAGACACGCACGTTAACACTGTGCATGAAAAAAATCAGACTACATTACTGGGAATCACACTCATTACATTTTTTGCACAAGAAAAGGAAAAATCTAGTAAAAGGCAAGTGAGGGCTGTCCTCTTAGAAACAGAGTATCATACTCTTACAGGCATTCTTCTAAATCCGCAATAAAAGCTCATATGAAAATGCATTAGTTCAGAATCTGAACAAAGCATCAACAGGGGGACTGTTGATAATAAGCATCAGTCACTCGTTGAAAGGAACGCAGCAGTGCAACAATAGCAAAAACAAGGACAGGTGACAGGAGGCCAAATACCAAATAATAAGGTGTCAACCCCCCAAAAAAGGCAAAGTGCTTAATGCTGATGCCATAGACGTCCAGGAGAGATTTGCTACTTGTTGCAAAGAATGCAGGGTTCAGTCATAGCTGTATTTGGTTTAACGGGTTCTGATGGACCATATTCTGAACCTCAGGTGAGGAATCCTGAGCTGGTGAGGAAGCCAAACAGGGCTGATGTACATGCTACTCAAATAGGAGTTGATCGGAACATATTTCCTCAGCGATTCATCCTGGCCCAACCCTGGTGGAGACCGTGGCTGCAATTCAACCAGATGTTCATGGTTCAGCAGGTGTGTGGGAGACATGGAAAGAAGCTTGGAAATGACTGAAGAAGTGGAAAATTTTGCCTTGTGCTCATAAACATAGAAGAATCACTCTGTACACTTACCAAAAAGATAGTTCAGGATGAGTGGAGAACACGGAGTGCTTTAGGAAAAACAACCTGGACAATCTGAAGCGTTTGAAGAGGTGAATGCAGCAAACCCCTGGTATTTGGATGCTGATATTAATTGTACTCTGAAGTAAAGTTTATCTTTTGTTTTGCTGTTCTAGTAACGTGTCCCTGGCCATGACAATCACATGCTGAGCATTGTATGAATTCCTAAGCCTTGCAAAACACTCAGTTAAACTCAGATTTTTTCCTAAAAATCCTTGCTGGAAAAGTTACATCCTGAGAAAGCCCCTGGCAAGAGCTCAGACTAAATGATTAGAGTGGTCCCTTCTCACCTCATATCCCATCAATACTTGGGGTTTATATTCAGAATCACTTTCATCAGAAAAAAAATCTTAAAATTTGCAAATTTTGTAGGATGCAAAACTGACGAACAAGTGGATGAATCCTTTGATCCAATGGACAATCAAGAAATTTCTCCTTTCAAAAAAAAGGTTGCTGTCTTTGGATTTTTGAAATCTGCAGGACTTCTGCAAATACCAGTAAATGTATATGAAGAGGAAATACGAATAAAGTTTCAAGTTCAAAATCTTTCTTAAATTGTTTAGTCCCATATGTTCATTCTGGATCTCATGAGTCTTTTCAAAAATAAAAAGTACATCCTGATCTCCCAAGCTCATTCTGCTTCCTCTCCTAATTAGCAACCGCGTACTGTTCCCATTAACAGTACACGTACCAGGGGATGATAAGCACAAAGGAATAGCTTATGCTACCTTCTATTATGTGATTCTGATGGTGAAAAAAGCAACATCCCTACCCTAGGGTATAACTAATGTCAAATAATTAGTGGTAATTGTACAACTCGAGTTCCTTTTGCTGCACAGTAGCCGTGACAGTGCAGTTTGTTACTGGTCTAGCCAACCATCGTGAGAAATTTATAGTAACTTGGGTTTACTATATTTATCTGAGCCACTTGCATTCTGGCTATTTGCAAGAAATCTTATTTTGCCCATAAAATCACTTACATATGCGCTGGTCTATCTGTGGGTGTGGAAAATCTGCTATTGATTACTTCATTTTTTTTTTCTACTGAGATTATAGCAATTTACATTATTAAGGCTCTGGGAAAAAATAGATAAAAGGAACACTTTCAGATTAGACTATGCAGGCTAAACTCATGATTCTTGCCTGACAGTGTCTTTCATTTTCTTCCAACAGCATAAAAAAATTCCATTGCTTTGTCTCAGTCCCAAGGAATATATTTCTTATCCCTGTCCTAATTTATTCTTGCCTACCTGCTACCTCTCTTCTTCCTCACAGCCTTCTTCCTTGTCTGATTTACACCTGGTTTTCCAAAGCACCTCCATCAGAACTGTTCTTTTCTCTCCTGTTTTGATTTTACCATCCCCATCCACTTTGTAGAGCACTGCTAATTCAAATGTGTTGGGTTTTTACTTTAGGTTGTGACAGCCAAGCCTCGCTCCTCTGTCTTTTCATCTGCCACCTCTCCCATCTGTTCCACGAGTGATGCTAGCCTTGATTCCAGCAATGCTATTTATTCTCATCATGTTCTTGTTCCTTTTTCCATGCAGATGTCTGGGTTTGAAATATGAACCCTGCACCCATTTTTCAGGTCAGGTCTTAATCATTGAAATTCGCCTTGATTTAGCCTTGCATCTTTTCTGTCACCCGTGAGAAATATATTACTCGTTACTCATAACAAAGAGCTCTTTGGAGATGATGAAGACATCAGATTTCATATACTGGTGGACTGTACTCTGCTGAGTATGGTACTTGTCAAATCACTTCTTCACCTCGCTTCTCTGCATTCATAAACAACATGCTAAAATGTTAGAAGAAAAATGCAAGCTGACAAGAAACGTTATAGCCCGCTCGCTTTTGACATATCTGGGGTACACGTTTGTTGTTACTTACTCTCTGATTTCTACTCACTTGTGACTTGGGCCTTTTTTCTGCAGAAAAGAATCAATTTCCCAAAAGCTGGGTGTTTCCTTCCTGGGCAATCACAGCACCGTGTGAGGACCTTGCGTCTTCAGAATCCAAAATGATGATGCTGAGGAGCAGCACTGGATCTACAAACTGTAGACAGACTGAAACCCAGGGCTGGCATGTGCCAGTGATAATAAAACCTTTGTATAGACTCAAACATTCTTTATGGCTGCATTTAACTTTATGGCTATTGTAGGAAGGCGTTTCTGTTGTTACAGAGGGGGTGCTCAGGTGGTGTTTTGAACGAGGACACCAGACAAATACCAGCCTGTGGGAAACAGACTGTGTAATGATCATTCTTAGCATGGAGCAGGCATGTTCTCATCTGAATCTTTCATTTACTAAAACTACCCATAAAATATGCACCCACTCCATCTACCTTAGAAACCTGGAGAAAGTAGCCAATCTCTTCTGAATTTGAACCTGTTGCAAATATGGTGTCCTGACAAGGTCCAAAAGCAGCAGAGATTGGACTTCTTTTTGCATCCTGACATGGCAAACTTAGTCCACGAACACTGAATTCCTATGGAGAATGGAAGTTCTGGTAGCACATTGCTCTGCTAGTCAATACTGTGATTTATTTTAGGACTCCTGTACAGGATTCAGGGTAGCATTCCCGCAAGCTTTGCAAAGATGCTTTCCACCACAGCACAGCTAATGAATCCCTAACCTTTACCCTAAAATCCTTAATCCAAGGAAGACAGCTTCTCATACTATTCCATAGTGCAGGAAGTAATCTCTCCTACTTCTTGTTTGGAACACAATCTTTATGAACTTGTTCACATCCTTTGCACAAGGCTTTGGGGCCTTTGAATAAGCAGGAAAGCTGCAATGACACGACTTGCACGAATCCTGATTTTGGCCTGGAGACCAAACTGGTCAGAAGCCAACCCAGGGGAGGAGGAACAGGCAACGTGTCACCCCTGTCCAGCCCTTGAGGCTGGGATGCCCAGTTCCAGGCTGGTTGGTAGAGCACAGGCAATCTGGCTAGCTGTCCATGTCGGGAGATATCTGATGGACCAGGCTGCTTTTCTGCTCCCTCCACAGTGAAGCAGAACAAAGTTCACTGCAGTCATCAAGGGAGTAAATGAAGCCTCTGGTTTTCTTCTTCTGTAGGTGTGTTTCCCTTTGGAGCCCTACAGAAGTATCAGAAGGTACCAGGGCATCAGTTGCCACTGACACCACTGACAGAGTCAGAGCCACTTCACATGGAGCTAGCAGAGTAAAGTGGTTTGTTGTGTCCATAGATAACAGAGAATTACTTCATGGATTCATTTATAAGCAAATTGTGTAAAACTGTATTTTTTTTTAATCCTTTAAATTATTGTTATTTTTAAAAACTAAAAAAAACCCCAACCCTTCTCTGAAAAAAAGAGAGGTTCATGTTATGGATCCAGTTTAGAAACCAGCATGTTTTATTAGGTCACTTTTATAGTTTTATAACCAAGTTTGTCAGAGCTTCTGTTACTAGGGAAATAAAGGGAAATTTAAGCAATAGTGAGTCCAAGATTAAATACCAACCAATCCAATGTTCCCCATGCTCTTCATTACAAAAGAATAGAAAAATTCTATAAATCATACAAACCCACTTGAGCAAACATTAACAAAATATATTTTATGACACAAATAAGTAAGAGACATATTGTGCCTTTGCAGAAATTATTCTATGAAGCTCAAGCACTTAGAAACATTAAAAATAAATGAAGTTGGAGCAACAGATAGAATTACATGAGACAAGATAATAATTCTTTTCCTCAGGAAATACCCCAAAGATACAAAGTTTTTGTTTTGTTCAATTACCCACTGAAGACATTTTACACTATTCTTTGAAAACTTGCATCAAAAGTAGGATATAAGATTCAAAAGACTGTTGTGATTTGAAACATCAGCCCTCTTATCATTATAATCTTTGAGCAACATAAATATCTTTTGTGCTCACTGTTTGCTTGTTTGGCATCAATCATTTTTCTTTGGAGAAAATCATCCTGTCAAGAAATAGCTCACTCGAGCCATCACAGAAATGTGAAGATTTGTGCTCAACAGAAGTTTATTTTTAGTTCTGAAAAGCCACTTTTGTGGTTCAGTCCCAGAACTAGTTCACAGCACAGATAAGAGATATTTTTGCTTTCACTTCTGCACAGGCAGAGATTAACTGGGATAGTGTGGTGCTAGTGGTAAGCTTTTACAGAAGGAAAAAGAAAGCAACGAACAACAAACAGCAATGTAAGAACAAAATAAACAACCCTGATGAGGCACTTGATTACATATGCTGGACTAGGAACACATCTACACCACAGCAAAGGCACAGAAACTAAGTCTAATTTCATAATTGCTTTAAATATAACATTAAATAGCAAGGCTTATAGTAGCAATATTTCTGCTGATAGTAGTTATGGTGTTAAAGACAACATAAAGGATGCACCTTGTCCTTACTGAAACTTCAGGTGCATTACAATGGGAGGTCACCTTACAGAGACTCACTGCTAGCCACTATTTGGCTATGCAGTTGCCATTTAAACTGAGACTCCCCTTACTCCTTGCTGATTGCAGTGCTCTAGCAAGACATACACCCAGAGATGATGTGCACAGGTAGTTTCCTTTCACTGCAGGTCACGTACACAGCACAAGGAATGCAACAGGGGCTTAAAGAGAGGCTGATGGGGTTTTGAAGGGCCATTGGAAGACAGTAGCTAAGAGTACACAGCAACCTCCAGCTGGAGAAAGGATTTATGCCACAGCTGGGAATGTGTGGACCGATGACAGGCACACTCCTACAGGGACCTGTCCTCTCTCCCAAACCCTGGTTGCACCCCGCCTGTCAGTCCAACTGCAGCTACTGTGAATTCAGCATTTGCACCTTTCTGTTTGATCAAACAGATCTGCTGATGTGGCTTCATGAAGGCACGTTGTATAAAGAAAACTCTACAAATCTTTGCTGATGGTATTTGAAGTAAATACGAGTATTGAAAGGCATTTTCTGGAGGAGAACCCTCACCAGCATTTGCCTGTAACCCGCTGGGCTCCCTGTGGTTTTAGTAATATTAACGAAATAAGGCCTTAATTATAGAGGTTGGTCAGCAAATAAATGTCAAAGGCAATGAAATGAGCTTAACCAAACCACACAAAGCCTCCCTTCGAAAAATCAAGGGAAATATAAAGAGATCAGAAACTTCTGGCCTCAAGCAGATACCCAGAACTGTACAGTTCCAGCTGATGTTTTGAAACCAAATCAGCAGCAATAGCTCAGATTTTCTGTACAGCGAGGAGTTGGGTTATGTGAGGCAGTTAGGAAAAGTCACAACTCTCACCAGCACTCCTGCTGAGCAAGACAGCAGAATGCAATGCTACTTCTTTGCAGCTATTGCAGCACTGCCCACACTCAAAACATGCCCGTAGTAGAAATGTTATGGTTGGGAGTGCAATTTTCTCCATTCAGCCATCATCTGATTATTTTCTAATGTTATTCATTATAACTCGCATCAATACAAGAAGATGGTTTAGTGTTTACTAGCTGGTAAGGTAATCTTTTTCACTTATGTATTATACATAGTTAATACTCACATACTAGCTATTAACTACATTAACTATTTAAATCAACTATGTGAACTTAATATCCTTATTAATCATTACTAATATTAACAAACCCGTGTGATTAGTTGGATGCCAACTAATCACATTTTCTCTTTCAAAATACTTATTGATTACATTACGTGTGTCAGCACATCTTCTGAACTTGCAGCTGAAGATGATCTGATCTGGCACATGATCTGATCTCCCGTGGTGGGCACAGCTCGCTCTGTGCCCTGGCAGGGGAGAATTTGTTTTACAGGGAACAGGAAAAAAATAGACACTGTGATATGGATGTACTTTGAAAATACTTGCCAAACTAAATCACTGCTGGTTAGTTATTTAATCCTGACGAGCTGTTTTCCTGGAAGTTTAATCCTGAGAATACCATTATATTAAATATGGCTATTTATGGGTGTGTACATTGAATTAGAAACGGGCAAGTGTTTTAAAAGACACAACTTTTTCCTTTGTTATTCTGCAGATTCTTCTATGGAATCAGGGTCTGAAGAAGGAACAGTGAGGTTGTTTTAAGAACCCTTTTCTGAGAGGATTCATCTTAAAGGGAAGAATGTCCACATGCAGGGGGGTTGATCCTCCTCTGAGAGTAAAGCAGAAAGACCTGTGATGTAAAGCCAATGTAAATAAGGGACAATATCAGGCACTTGAAATCAGAGCCAGACTACTTCCAGAAACCTTAAGACTGTCAGAAAGATCACGCTACAGGAGAGCGTGCTGGTCAGGCGTAGAGATGAGGTCAGTATGGGCAAGACTATCTGGGCTTCTCTATCAAGAGACTGTTTCCTTTTCAGACGAGAAATGAAAACTGTTGAAAGATTCAATTTTGTCCTGCCTTTTAAGGATGGAACCTCTGTTCGGCCAAAATAATTTATTCCAATTGTCAAAGCTCATCAGCCTCCCAGCGTGAGCCTTGCATAAATGGATTTATTCCTGACTGTTTCATTTGCGCACTCTGTGAGATTTTTTTCCACCTATTTAATTTCATCAAGACTTTTTTTTTCACTGAGAGTAGTAAACTTGCTGCCTGAGCACCGTAGTGTAAAATACACAATATCTTTCTTATATTCCAGTGGGAAAAAAAACAGGGTAAAGCACAATATGCTTTAATAATTCATATACTTAGAAAAATTCCCATCTTCAAATGCTGTTCCTGAAATGGGAATGATATGGAAGCATATGATAAATAAAGCAATAAAGCCACGCTTATGGGGAGCAGACAATAAAGTGCTGCCAACTTGGATCCACATGTTCTGTTTCAAATCTCCCCTGGTGAAATCCATAATACTCTGTATTTTACAGCAGTGGTGTAAAATACTCTCGTGAAACTGCACTGTCTGGGAATATTACTATGGCATCATCGTTCTTATTTGCCTAAGTAAAGTGCCTCTCTGTTGTAAGGAATCTCATTCAGCAGAGGATGCACTGAGCAACTTATTGCAAAGGCAGGGGGAAAAGGTCTGGGAACCCAGCTGGGTTTTCCTTCCTCTAGTTTCATAGCCATAAACGGCAGGTCCTACACAGGGAGGAAGTCTTGTCTGTGCTCCTGTAGGGTGGACACAATGACTGAAGCAGCAGTAGATCCTCCAAAGACTTCTTGGCTTTAAGAGCGCAGCAAGGGAAGAGCTTTATTTTGAGAGGAAACAAGCAGGGCCAGGGAGATCCTCTCCTGCCATTACGCACAGTTATTTATTCATTCAAGAAATGAATTTATTTAAGACGTTTTCACCTTGGGGGAACAACCAATTAAAAAATCTGAAGAATTAATAAATAATAACTGTTATTAATAATAATTAATAGCTCCCCCAGAAGCTGACACCATCAGACGGATATTTTCAAAAGCCTGGGAAGATTTTACACCTGTCAGTAGGTTGAGGCTGAATGGGGTTTATCAGAAGTGGGAGCAGGTAGCAAGACAGACCTTTCCCAAAGCAAAAACTGAGAGGCCTGAGTGGCATTGGTGAAAATCATCAGTCCTGCACCCAGTCACTGTCAGTATCAGCTCTAAAGGAGCTAGCTGGCAAATTAATGTTTTCCAATGAGCTGGCCTTTGGGAGTCAAAGAAACAAATAAATCCATCTGAAAGAACGAGCCCTCCTGAGATGCTGATAAATCTGTTATGACAATGTAATAAGGCTTGTTAACCACTGAGAAATGCATTTCCCCAGCCCCAGGGTCAGATGCAAGTTTTAAGATTAATAGAGGAAATCAACCGTGAAAACAAAGGTCACATCGACTCCTTTTTTTTTGTTCATCTGCTTTTGACAGGAAATTCATAATTCAATACACTTAGCTGAAAAATAGAATACATGTAGGAAGCTGCTATCCAAGGAACACGATAGTCTGAGTTGTAGCTTAATAACCCAAATGGGGTAATAGAGATGATGGTAAAAGTTGAGAAACAAGGTTTTCTCATAAATTACTGTTCATCTGCTCTTGAACATCAGCACTGGCTTCCCGTCAGGAGCTCCATCAGTCACACACATGATCTTTGCTCTGACTCTATGAAGAGGAAAGGTAGGACAGCTGAAGCATATTGCTGAGGAAATAACTCAGTCTTGATAGAAGGAGTGCTCTGCAGACCAGAAAAGCTAAACAGTGCTATTGATTATCATGATGTATGCTAGCACAAAAAAGGTGGAAGCACAGGGGCTGCCTACACACCGCTTTCCTCTCAGCAGCAGTCACAGTTTGAGCAGGGATTTTTTTTTCTGGTGATTTATGGTGCTAGAGAAGGATTCCTCCAAGCTGAAAGGTTTTAGAAGGGGGCAATGGTACAACAACTTGACCTGCAATACACAGGAGGGTTTCTTGGGCACACAAACCTCTTGAGTTTGCGTCAGGTGAAGATGACTCCCACAATGGCCATTCACAGCAAGAAGCAGACACATGGAAATCCCCACACTATCCACTACCACAGCCTGGAGAACTCATCGGGTGGAAAATTGTTATGTAAAACCTTACGCTTCCTACTCCACAGTCCCCATACTTCTTACTTTCAAAGCACCTCACGTGGCTTAAGCAACTGCCTGGTGGGATAGGGACTCTTAGTAACCCACGATGTCTGTTTGGTTTCTGTCACTGTAAACTGTACTTTCAGGCAGTATGAGGAAACACCATTAATTTTCTTGTACTAAAAGACACGTACCTAATGAACCTGCTGCCTCTGGGTGCTGGATAGTGGTGCCAGGCAGACTTCGGATTTACTTCAATACTCCAAAGAAGAGTTGAGCTTGAAGGCACTGAAAATACCTTCTCTGCTGGGATGGTGTTGGTGGATGCTGTTCTCCAGAACCCTGCTAGGCACTGATGTGTTGAGAAACACCATGCTGAAAAGCCAGTAGTGCACTTCCAAACCAGGGTTGACCTCCACAGACAACCTCGAAGCCAAAAAAGTCTTTTGTAGTCTTAGTCTCCTAAGTCTCACTAGTTTCTTTAGTCTGATCATTCATTTAAAATGGTATAAGTCTATTATCATAGAATCATAGAATCTTTTAAGTAGGAAAAGACCATAGATCATTGGGTTCAACCGTTAACCCAGCACAACCAAGCCCACCACTAAACCATATCCCCCATCACCACATAAACACATCTTTTAAATACCTCCAGAGATGGTGACTCCACCACTTCCTTGGGCAGCCTGCTCCTGTGCTTTACAATCCTTCTGGTGAAGAAATTTTTCCTAATGTCCAAGTTAAATTTCCTCTGGCACAACTTGAGGCCGTTTCCTCTTGTTCTTTCGCTTCTTACCTGGGAGAACAAACTGATCTCACCTCACTATGACTTCCTTTCAGGTACTTGTAGAGAATTATATGGTCTCCCCCAAGTCTTCTTTTCTCCAAGATAAACAACCCCAGTTCTCTTTGCTGTTCATCATAAGACTTGTGCTCTAGACCCCTTACCAGCTTTGCTGCCCTTCTCTGGACACGTTCCAGCCCCTCAATGTCTTTCTTGTAGTGAGGGCCCAAAACTAAACACAGTCTTTGAAGTGCAGCCTCACCAGTGCTGAGGACAGGGGCAGAATCACTTCCCTAGTTCTGCTGACCATCTATCTACCTGTCTGTCTGTCTGTGTCTATCTATCTATCTATCTATCCATCCACTATCAGAGTTAGGGACTGTAACCAGAATGGCTCTTTTAATGTGTAAAAGGGATGGTCTTACGACCTAGACTCGGGAGGTGACTACATTCATGCTCAGGTGGGTGAACCCAACTTACTCCTTTATCCATGCAGCAGTGCAGGGAAATTCATTTCATTTTTGGCACTACCAGTAAACATTCTTGTCAATACACAGAAGCAAATGTAGCAGAAATCCTGTACGTCATCAAGACCATAGAGAGAATACTTTACAGTGGCATCTTTCATGTGACGAGCGTGAAGAAATATTTCAGTTATAGCATACGGTGCATGGTACAGCTTGCATTTCACAGGCACGGGCTGATAAACACCCACACCAGCTAAGTTTAAACCTCCTCTTTGAGCGTAAGAGCCAAGGCAGCATAAAGCTTTGTGGGGGTTAACACCAACGTGTATTTTTACATTTCCTACTCCAGCAGGTAGGCTTCCCAGCCGAGCTCACTGTTACCATGACTACATTGCCAGCCCTCCCCCAGTCAGCTACTTTAAAGCTAATTTGGATAAGGCTGCATTAGCTGCAGACATTTTAGTGACTGTAGTGTAGACATATGCAGAGCAGGGAAGGGTTTTCAGATGGATTTCCAGATAGCCCTGTAACCTTTGGTTTTCAGGTGTCTGCACGTGTGTTACCTTTGGTACCACTGATGGAGTGAGGAGAGGTGCTGGGAAGGGGATGGACAAAGGACATTCCCATGTTAAGTCAAAATGCAAGTGCTGCAAGGAGCCCAGGTTGTTCGTGATTGATTTGATACAATGGTTTTGACAAAACCATGCCAATGAGAATTTTACGTCCTTAAAACTGCACTTTGCTTTCTGTATATTCCATTGTTTATAAAGTGTGGAGCTTTGGATGAAAAGAACATTTCTGTGTCTTTCTGGAACCACAGATGAGCTTAATTTTCCTGTTTTCAAAGAGTATATAAAGAAGGGTAACTTATATTTTTACTATTCAGAGCAATTAAATTGCTAGACACAAATTAAACTGTAGACACAAACCTCTGAAGATCTGAATCTCTTTTTCTTTCCACCTTATCTTCTCTAATCCTGGAATTAGTATACCAAGGTATGAAGTAGCAGTGTTCTATCATTCCTTTATCTGCTGCACACCACATTTGTACTCATTTCAGCACTAAGCTATCTCTATAGCCTGGAAAAAAAAACAAACCACTTGGCATTGAAAATGTTCAGGTTGCACTTCCTTGGAAATAAATAATTTCTTGTTAGCAATCCTGTAAAGCTCCTCAGCACAAGTCATCCAATAACACTGAAGGAAACTGAAGAAGAGACCAATGGCCTCTTATTATTATTATTATCATGTCTCTGAATAGATTCCCCTTCAGAGGGAAATGTTTTCCAGTACAGGTTACTTGTAAGTGCATTTCCTTCAAAATTATTAGAGAGTCAGCTCAATCTCTCTGGTCATTCATGCTCGTTGAAATTCCCCCAAAAGGCAGTATTGCTTTAATAGCAAACAGGGCACTGAAGATGTTCTCCCTTTACCCTCCCATTTCTGGTTACCAAGTCCAAATTAATTCAAAGACTTTCAAGAACAAAAGCTGCTTCACAATGTCTCCAAGTGGTCTTAGAGAAATAACCCCCCTTCCTCACTCAGAAAAGCCAGACCTCTCACATACACCATCTCAGCTAGAATTAACTGGAGCCTGAAGGAAAGGTGGGGTGCTGAAAACTCCCATACTCTAGGTGCTCCTAGAATGAGGTGTCAAACCTGAGTTGAATCAGCATGAGAAAGTAAGGCGTGGATTACTCCTTGAAGTACATTTCACACATCCTCACAGGGAATCGATGCATAGCAGCTGATAGACTTTTAAAGTCACATTCTTATTCTTGTATAGTTTAAATCCGTGGATGCAGTTAAGAAATGAATTAATCTCTGTGGAGATTCCTGATGAGGTTGTTTGAATGCGTTTGAGAATCCTGAAATAGAAAGATGTCTAAAGAGCTGTAACAAGGGAAAAAAAGATGAATGAACGATCTGGATGCTACCCCGTGGTGCTTAAGAGCCAAGAAAACACTGAAGTTTATGTTAAGGGTAGAAGAAAAATTTATAACTCCCCTTCCAGTACTCAGGGGAACTTACAGTAAATGTCAGCTGAAACACAGATGGTCTCTCCCTCAGAAGCAGACTTTGCTGTCGTGCCGTTTGTTCAGCCATCATGACTAATTAATCTTGTTGCTAATCCGTGTTTCATGAACCTCACCTTTGCTACTGCTTGAATGTCTTCATTTCTACCGTTTTAACTTCAAACTGCACGGCAAGTTTCTGGAGTTGTCCCTTCACTTTATAGCCATTTATTCTTAATTTTGTAGTGTTTTTTCCCCTCGCATTGCCAAGTGACATCCTATACTGCCTCTATCAATCAGTGTTTGCAGGTCGCTGTGGCAATCAGTGAGCAGGCAGAATGTTTCAGCTAGAGGGTGCTGGAGGACCATGATGTGCTATGGTAGCAAAGCTCTCAATGACTTTCCGTGGAAAGAAGAAAAAGAAAATAAATCATTACTACTCAGTAGGATGAGCTACTCTATTCCAAGGTAATGCAAAAGATGGTCCAGTGTAAGAAAATAGAAAATTAATACTTTACAGCTGATAGTTTTATTGTAAATTTTGGTTCCAAAATGCTCTTAAACTTTGCTTCTGTCCTTAGATTTTGTGCTGCAATGAACGAAAAGACTTTAACAATGCACATTCCTTTTGCTTCCTCTTGTGTCAGCTGGAAAGCAATTACAGTGTATTATTGATTAAATGTTTTATGATAAAACAAAAGCTGTTGAGTAATTGGGAAAGCAAGAAGGAACAAAGATTAATTGAACAATAAAATTTATAATTGAGATCATACAGATAGAATGTGGACATTAATTACAGATAAATCATTTAATAAAAGTTCTAACAAGCAAATTATCTTCCAAAATTCATATAATTTCCAACACAGGGTAATTATTTTCTTGCCTTCCAGTACTGTAAGAAAAAATACAAGTATGAGAATAAATAATGTCTATAAATATAGCACTCTGGTTGTACGTATAAAAATTACCCCTCCCTTCCTTCCCCTCTTTGAGTTAACCTCGGGTTTTCTCAGTCTCTGACAATTCTCTAAACACCTTCAACAGAAAGAAATATGGAAACTTTGCAGTAGACCTGAAAGGGACCATCTCCTACCCTCTGCTCTCGCCCCGGTTTACCAGTGGCTCAGATTTCCCTTCCCTTTCCTCAGATAGGAAAGAAGTCCAGAGGAGAAGCTGTCACCACCTGCTCTCAGGAGGCTCCCTGCAAAAGTGGCCAAGGAGCTGGTGGAAAGAGCCTGACCGTGTTCTGAAGAGCAGACCTCTCACACTCAACCACCAGTGGCTGCAAGCAGACAGCTGATGGCAAAGTGGCGACCCTGCACGCCACACGCTGACCAGATCCGCCCAGTGAAACCACTGTGGCATTTGATATTCCCACTTTTGCCCTTCTGGTTGTGGAGGCAGTGTGGACAAATTCCCCGTGGTGGGCAATACCCAGGTGATCCAGCAATCCACCTCTGGCCTGCATAGGCTTGACACGTCCTGGATCGGCTAGAAATGTAGCACCACGATTGGGTTGTCTTTTTCCACACTATGGAAAGCTTCCTGTATTTAATTCAGTCCCTTCCTAGCCAATGAGGAGCCAATAATCCCCACTTCCTGTCAGGAATTGTCCAGTTGGTGAGAACCACCTTATTTCTCTATTTTCACTAACCGTGGTGCTCCACTTTAGAAGAGGGTACATCCTTCTCTACAGCACACCCTCAAGGGCTCGGCCCCAGTCCACACGACTCGGACACCTCTAGACAAGTCTGTGTTTCTTCCCCATAAGGCCCTTACAAAAGGATGTAGCCCGGAACCCACAGGAGGCCAGAGCTCCTGCTCTACACACACTGAGGAGATCACGGTCAGGTAATCTCCATGTCATAGTGTTTCCTCTGGAAAAGTTGAAGCAGTCTCCTACCAGAACCATTTCACACACAGGAGCTTATGCTCCAAAAAGCTGCCAAACCCATGAGTTGGTAAGGACAGCTGTTAATTAACACATAGGCACAAGGGCTCGTGATATATATTGAAGAGTCTCAACTCCTTAGACCTTTGGACGAGTCTTCACTTCTACCAGTGTCTAGGTGTTAGCTTTGGTCGTCTGTGCTACAACAGGCAAACAAAAAAAGTGCAACTGATAGTGAAAATGGTATTTCAGCTTGACCACAAGTGGTTTGTTTAAATGGAAACCTTTCACAGGGCTAAACAAAACCAACCAAGTAAGATGTATCTGATGCAGCAAGAAAAAAATGTGACATATACTGCAGGCCTGACAGATGCTACAGAAGATGAGCCAGAGGACAGAGTAATGTGAAGAACTGTAACATAACCTGATACTGAACTGCATCTTGTGATGTTTCTCCAAGACTTCTGACACCTTTCATCTAAACAGTGGCATATTTGGTTTTGACATATTGCATCTGCCTAAGGAAACAGCAGCCAAAATTTGGCCCAATGTTTTATTGTCAGCATATTCTCACACAGAATAGTGTGCCTGCTTGATGGATACAACTGTTGGGGTTTTTTTCTGAATGAGCTGAAAAAAAATTAGTAATTCTCTGATCTTTATTTTTCCACATAGACAAGATCAGCTTATTCAACGCTGCCTTCACTTACAACGTCTAAATTGCACGAATTACATATGAGTTTTTTTCTTCAGCAGTGCCATCTAAAATTATACAGGAAGAAGATGTTAGCTGTTGGGGTTTTTCCCTCTGGAAGCCAGCAGAAAAGCTGTTAAATACTACATACACTAGGATACTGATTTAATAATACTCAACGTGCACGTCGGTTTCATCATCAGAAACACTTTAAAGCTCTGTATGTTACTAATAACTGAAGACCATTATTCAGCTTTATAATGTAGTATGCATTGTCCTTCGCATATAGATTCCAAAAGCAGGATGTATGCTGTACATTTATATACAATGTTGTTTGGAGCACAGACATTGCAGTGTCATGCTTTCGTTCTAATTCCAGATGCCGTACGTTCAGTACAATCACATGGCATCAAAATGCAAATAATTTCACATTTGGCCTTCGTGACTGGGCAGGGGTAATGAGATTGGCTGTATTTTACATGTATGAAAAGGAAAAAAAAGAAGTATCATAAATATATGGACCAGTATATGACGTTAAAGAACAAGAAGCAAAAAGGGAACAGTGCTCTCGCATAAAGATCAATTCTCTTAGCTGCTGATGGAATGACAGGCTTGGGAGGAGGAGGCTTCTTGTTGTTCTTGGCTTGAGATTTCCCGAGCCCGTTGTTGACTTCAATGGGCTTCCCATAACAGTCATAATTCGATAATTCAAAATCCCTTGGCAAGCTTCCAACGATGCTGAAATCATTGGACCTCAGGTCAGATTTCGAAGTGCAAACTTTTTTGCATCTGGTCTCACCAACCTATGAAATAAAGAGCGAGGGGAATCAGGATCTACTCACTGAATTTCATTAACAAACTGAATGCTGAGAACACCGCGAACACGCATCGGAAATTACTTACTGATAGGGTAGGTTCCATCAGGAAAATTTGCTGGATGGTTGCATTAGAAAGTACTTAAGGGAGATCAGTCAATCATATAAACCAATCCAAACATTCATAATTGCCTAATTTTTCACGCACAAGGTGCCTCATGCTGTGCAATCTGCTATAGTTAGGCTCCTTCATCTTAAGATGATAGAAGGGGAGAGAATCCTTCTGTAGAGAGTATTTTTGGAACCAGGTTCTGTGCTGATGAACCTGCAGGACAGAGGCTATTTGATACTTACAGTTTTCTGAGGCCTGGAGGCTACAGTCAGAATTAACCCTAAAATTCAGTGTTTGATTCAACAAGGTCTAGTCTCATTCCACACGGTATCCAGCTCAAACCCCTGGATCTCCTCCTAGGGTGGCCACCATGCATGGTGAAAAGGTGCTTTCTTTGTATCTGCAGTCCTTGGTGCCTCTCTAAAGGCAAAAAGGGGCCTCCCTGACCCTAAACCATGACAGTAACAAAGATGTGACACCATTCTTAGTCACTGTATGCTGGAGACCTGGCTAACTGGCAGAAATACATCCAGCAACTGACAGCTCCATCAGTGCTCTTGGGGATCAAGCAGTATTGTGCTATGGGGTAAAAGACCAGGCAATTGCACTGGAACAGAACTTAAAATAAAAATAAATAAAAGGAATTGGTGCCCTTCAAACTGAAATGGTTTTTGGGGAAAAAAAAAAGTTTAAGAAGTTCCTACATCCCCTTCCTTGGATTTTATTAAGTTTATATTTCAGGTAAAACAAATCTCTAGGAGGACCGCCCGTTCACAGAGCTCAAAAGGATTTGGAGAATACTTGCAAAGCACTGTGCTTTGTGACTTGGGCAAATCTCTCCCAAAGTTTCACTTTATTTGGACTACAAAGTAGAAAAAAAAAAGTATATATATAGGTCATGAACCTTCACTGCATTATTAGTAATGCCATTGGTTCACATAAATAACCCGAGAGTTAGTTGGAAAAAACTGCTGGTTCACAAACCAGGTTATACTGACACTAACATAAGTTTCACTAAGTTCACCAATCCACTACAAGTTGGCTCTTCCAAAAGCTGCCTGCCCTTCTTTCCCAGGAGTTTGTTTGTCCCTCCTCCACAACAGCTTCGGGCGTTTTACCCTCAGGTCTCTCCAGCTCTGGTTTCTGCAGTCTTAGGCTGATAATTTGGGGTAATTTGCATCATCACATCTTGTAGCTAAAAGCATAGTAGTGCAATACCACACCAGACTTATGGCTGGAATTCTGAAGCTTCTTTAGCTTCGTTAGCTTCTTTATGACACCCAACAAAGTCCCCTGGATGAAAACAACTCAGGCAGGCAGGAGGAGACTTAAGCTTGACCGTGGCTTTTACTCCCAGTAACAACAATGCTGATTCTGCATCGTGCCAGTCACTGCACAAGGTGGAAGAGGAGCACAGCACCACTGTGGATACACCTCCCCGTTTTGCCAGACTTGCTATTTCTCAGGAAAATAAGGCAGTAAAAGCCCTTACAAGAAACAGAATAATGTATGAAATGCTGAGCCCTCTCTTGGATTTGCCAACTTGTAGTCCATTCCTCATACCACCAGTGATCTACTGCAAAAACTCAGCGACACTGACTGTAACCTGAACGGCTCTCAGTTACAGTACAGAATATTCCTGTTCCCACTGCAGCATCCGGAGAGTGCTCCCCTCAAGGCTCTTTAAGTTGGTTCTCATTCACTTGGAGCACAGAGGACTGAGAGAATGGCTTCTAGGTCACCTCTGCCTTCTAAGTAGAGGACTGTTCACAGCACGTTCACACAGAGCTCTGCTTACTTTAGTGTCAGCCGGATTACCGCTTTATCAGGGTGACACAATTTCCCTTGTAAGGGCAACCTGGACAAAATTTGTCTTTAATGAATGTATGTTACTTCTAAAAATAATTTTTCCTGGGTTTGCAAATCCAGTGCACTTCTATTTTCTACATTCAGTCGCTACCTGGGCATAGCTTTAAATTTCTTCACCTACATCTCCTCAACTCTCCAATATTTCTGTTGTTTTAAACTAAACTCACTTCAGCTGACATACAGCTGTCCCTAAACAAAGTAAGATAATATATATTAAAAGTAGTTTATCTGCTATTTTATTTATCCTGTCCTGGTTTGTGCTAGAAGGGTTACAAAATTCCTGACACCAAAGGCTACAGGAAACAGACCTGTGGAAAGTGATGTTGCAGGACTTGATTTTAGAGTACCCCGTGGAAGGCTTGCAGTGAAAGTAAAACGTCGTCAAATGTTCCATCCTTTTACCCTCATCCTGACCCAGAACTTGGCTCGGGAAGATAGTTGGCATCTTTTGCCTTATCCTGCCCGAGCACCATGACCCATGAGCCAGACTCACCCCACGGGATGCTTCCACTAGATCTATGGTTTTTGCCCTGCAGGGGATTGGGAGCAGCTGCTTGGGAAGGGAAGGCTGCTGGGTCAGTGCAGGGCCTCCCCATGTCCCCAGTGGAACTTGGCAGATGCTCCTTGTCCCCCAGACATGGAGGTGGAGAGGATGAGGTGAACATGGGAAGGCGACGTGGCTTGGCCCAAAACACACACCTAGTTCCTTCCTTCTTCCAGGACTGGGCCTCCTTGTCTGGGTTTGGTAAGTTGGATATGACACCTGCCTTTTGATGAGCAGGTCAGAAATACCTCAGAATGATTCCTAGCAGCCAGAAAGACCTTTGCAATGATCCTTTCTTATCCTCTACACAGCTCAGGCTTACTAGTGCTCACTGCCAAGGTTGGTACCTGCTGCTGCCACTGCTCTTCATCACTCTCCACATTTACTGTCCAAACTACTTACATTAGCTTTTCCTTTAAAAACATCCAGGATGGAGAATTTTTCCCGTGACCTTGTTCCCCACAAACATATGGACCTTATTTCTAACCTGAATTTATTTGGCTTCAATTTTCAGCCACGCAGCATGACCACAGTTAGCCTGCTTAACTGCTGGTACTTACAGATGGTAACAAATCTAACCTCCAGTTTGCATAACTCAAATGATGCAACCACCACAGCGTACGAAGCCAAGTCAAATTTTCTCAAGAGCTTTTTACCTCCACATCATTACCTCTGTCAACCTAATTGACAAGCTTATAAAAAATTGTATTTGGCTTGAGTAAATCAATAACACGCGGATCAGCTTTAATTTCACTGACCCATTTAAAGTTATTAGCTAACATGGGGCTGAATTAGGAATAATAGTAATAATAATTAATATTTATGAATAATAATTACTAGTCAGCCACCTGTTAGCTATGAAATATTTTCCACTCATTGATGTCTACTTATTGGCTTCTAGTTATTCATATCATGCCACTGAGCCTTTAAAAGTACTGGCACAAAGTTAGCTTCTTGCTGTCTTTTGGAACCCTCCCAGGTCCAAAGGATTTATTAAGAAACCAGCATTAATGTTCCACAGCACTCACAGAGCAGCTCCTTAAAAAAATCCTAGGTGCAACTTAAGCTGAAATCTTGATTGCAAACTGCCTAACTTTAACAGCTGCTGTTTAACATCCTTGTTGGCTGCTGTCAATGAAAGCTATTTCATGATCTGATTGAATAGAACTGGCTTTTCCCCAGACACAGAGCAGAATATTTGTTCAACACTTTGCCTTTTCTGTTGATTCTTGATACTTACAGCATCTCTACATAGTACTGGATCAATACTCTTGGGTTTTGCATTCTTGCTATACACACTTGCCCTCAGTTATGCTCACCTTTTGTTACCTACATCTATTACCTACACTTATTTTCTGGATTTCAATTTATATGAATTGCTATCAACTTCTTTATTTGCCAGCGAAAAGAAAAGAGAAATGCTGGAAGATGAGTGAAGGTTTCAGTCTTTGGGGAGTTTGTTTTCAATTGTGCTATTTCTTGGATTGTTGTGGGTTGGTTGGTTGTTTTTTATTGGTGTGGCTTCCCTTCTGGCCTGTAGCTGCTTTGAATATTGTTAGATGGATAGCCCACCAGCATCACCCATAGTTTTCGTTTAAATTCTTACATCCAGATGAGAAAAGTTTTTAAATGTGTGAAATTTGTCCTTTCACAACACCAAAAATACCAGGACCCGACTAAATTTGCTTTGTACAAATAGAAAAAAGACTCTTTTCAACCAACTGTTCATCCTGTGATCAGGTCCATGATCCATCAGGAGGAAGTGTAACATGAAGTGTCATCATCCTGGATTCAAGAATTTTTGAGTGCAGAAATGTGCTGTCCATAATTTCTCAGCCTCTCCAGCTCAGCGTGCGTCCCTCAGGCTGGAGCACCTCCCTGCTGTGATGCAGGGCTCCCTGCCCACACAGCACATCTTCTCTGCCCTAAAATCTTCTCTTCTGTTGCACCCGACCTCTCTGTGGCACGCAGATCTGTAACTAGTGCTGCCAGCTGTCCAAGAGTCTTCCATACAAGGTAGGAAGGAGGAGTTTTCAAGCAAACTCTCTGATTAAGCCTTCTTGCACTTGTTTTGTGTTCTACCCTCTCTCTTGCCATAATGATAGATGCAGATCACCAATAAAGTAATGAGTGTTTAGCATTAGTGTGTATTCAGACTCAGGATATTTCTGTGGTGCAGCTCAGCAGGAATTTGCTATCACTTTCCAAATATTCCCTGCAAAGCACAGGTCAAAAAGTATTTATATATAAAATATCACAGAAGTGCAGCACAGACAAGGTTGGCAGGGACCTCTGGAGATCATTTAGTCCAAAACCCTGCTCAGAGAAGATTGCTCAGGGCCATTCTACAGTTGTGTTCTGAATTCCCTCCAAGGATGAATATGTGAGCAGAAAGTACCTGCTCTGTACCTGAAATGCTGTCAGGAACTGTTAAAATAGACTGCAGCCTGTGGTTTTGTGTACAAGGTAAAATGTAAACTGGGTTTCTGGTGGTTCTGCAAGAAAAATCTGAGTCTGGAGTGCCAGTTGAGGGGGAAAGACAAGATCAGGTCACCACAGGTCACCACCACTGGTCAGCTATATTATAAATGGGTGAGACAAACATAACCCATTTCAGGTTTCAGAGCTCAGATGTGGCTCTGACAAGAGAGGGTAACCAACAGCACTATTTCAAAATAACTGGGTTTGGAGCTATTAGAAGCACTTGCATAGCACTAGTCATCACCCAACAGAGCCATTCCTTCAGCAAATGTTCTCTCCAGTCATCAGCACATTATCTGTGGGGGACAGCTTCTATAAATAGACTTGATGAAAATGTGACTTCAAATCAAGGGGTGGTGTTCTAGTTAACAGTGCAATCTCTCCTCGTAATCACGCCACCAGTGAAAGCAAAAAGAGCCTGACTCATCTTCAAAACATTTCCCTTTTCACTTGTTTTTCTCACTGTATGATGTTCATTGCTAGGAAACACATGCAAACTCCTACTGAGGATTCCCAATAAAAAGCCAGTGCCAGCAGTTACCACCAGGTCTGCTTAGAACAGCATCTACTTGCAGCCACTATGAGCTAAGGGAGCCAAACTGCACTTTCTTATGGCTGTTAGCCATTGTTGCCCCTAGAAAAGACATCAGAACTCCTATACTGAATTTTCTCTCTCTTTATTCAAGAGATAGAGCGTGATCTTGCCTGGACCACTTGACTTTAATCTGACAGTCATATTGATAATCTCTGGCCTTAAAATGGCACTGACATTTCGAGGGTTTTGTTGGAGGGGACATGAGTCATAAAGCACAGACTCTGGGCTTTGGCACATACTGGCAACGTACAGCTTTTACATCAGCTACGGCCCAGTACTTGGTGGAGAGAAGTTGCTAGGCATCCATGGAAGCCTTTCTCCATGGATGACCATCAAATTGTGAGCATTATTTTCATCTTGTCACCTTCACTGCTGGTCACAATTGCTGACTCTACTGACACAGCACCAGGAGTGCTTTCTTCCCGGTGGACTCTTGTGTGTTCTGTCATAGGGAATCTCTCTTCTCCTCACCTTCAGTTATCAATGGCATCAAGCTTTTCTTATTGTGGATATACTGAAAAGTTTATCCCTCCACCCAATTTCTTGTCACAAAAAATAGGAACAATAGCTGCTTGTACTTTTAAGTACAATCACCTGGTTTTTGTTATGGCTTGTTTTTTTACTAATAACAAACCTGCCAAGTCTATGGATCAGATGCCATTTTAACCTTTCACAAATGGAGCAGGCACATGAAAACAAGTTTTTCCATGAGGGCTGGAACCAGGGATGCCTGACTTGCTTCCCTGCTCTCCCACTGATTCTTCCCAAGCCTGGAACCTTCGTGTCCCATCAACGCCCCAGCACCTACTGGCCCCTTCATCAACTCCTCTGCAGAGACATCACTGCTGCAACGTTGCATGGCTGCAAGAGGCAGCAAGAGCACAACCTTCTGCTTCAGGAAGGCTGGCAAACTGGCCTGGCATCAGCATCAGGGGCATTTGAAAGTGAGGTAAAGTAATTTCTGTTTTTAAACTTGACTCCCCTCTAATAACTTAGAGATATGCACCATCACCATTTGGTTCATGTCTTATATTAAGGGAGTGCTTCATTCAAGCTGGAGAAACCCTTGTAAATGGAATTATTTGTGCTCTCTGTTTTTCCTCACTTGTTCTGCTTCTATGTCAGCTTTACCTTTGAGTCCCATCTGCTCTATCCACTATTTCAAGCCTTGCTATGGTGAGATTTCCAGCTACACCCTCAGTCACTTTTGCCTTGGTATCACCTTCTGTGTGGAAAAAAGAACACCTTGAACATTTCCACAGGGTGCAGTTCTAAGTCATTCTTTTCTCCTAAAGTTATTGGTTCACCTAAGTCTTTCAAGACATTTAGCACAGTGCTTTCTCTCCTCACACACAATCCTACACAACCCTGGTGAGGAACAGCTCCTGAACTTCTGGGACAGCACTCTGCCTCTCCTTGTTTCATATTCCTCATGCCTTTCAACATGCAGGCTTTTTCCATTACCTTTTTCTTTAATGTTTCCCTCCCTCACATATTATTCTATCCTGAACATTATTTGATCTGTATAGGAGCAATCCAAATTTTGTAGGGCGGGACTACTTGTGGATTAAGAGTCAGAGCTACTGAAAGATTGAGACCTGTTCTGATTTAGGAGTTTAGTACAGCCTTCTTCAGGGCTAGGAACTGTCAAAGTACTCCTACGCCGTAGCTGGTTCGGAGAGGGAATGTTCAGCTAGGCAGATTTATAGCATTCAAATATATAAAGTCTAGCATCACTGTCCTCCCACATCCTGATGTCAAATAATTCACCAGTCTGGGACCTTTCTCTATCTCAGCCTGGTGATCTTTCTAGAAAATACCAACCCAAACTGGGAAGACCTTGAAAAGCGCAGGTCAAACATGAGGTGCTGGAGCTGACATTGCAAGACTGGGGAGGGCAGACTGAGGTCTGAACCCTAAAAACCTTCAGCCCACTGCTAGACACCATTCACAGGGAATGTGGCTTCATTTTTGTGCACAATGACTTAAAATGCACCATACACCCAAACTTGCCTTCTTGCAAAACACTTATTGAAAGATGAAAGGATATGTGATAAAATTTATCATTTTATTCTCCTTATGGCTATGACAATAGCAAGCACCTTGATGCATGTGCACATCAAGGAGAGTTGGTAATTTAGCTATTTGGGTTTGTTCACACTACTGAAAAACTGCAGGTTTTTTGTTAAACTTGCCACTGATCAAACTTTTAAGTACTTGAAATAGAAATAAATAGATTTTATGCTGCTCTGATGGACTGTTGCAACTATTTTGTTACAAGAAACAGCTGAATTTGGGACATGAACACAAAAATATCAGATCCAGTTCAGGGGAAGCAAGACTGCATCAGAGTCATCTTTCTTTCTATTCAATTCTCACATTGCCTGAGCTTGGGGAGGTAATTGTGACACAAGTCAAAGTAGCTGTGGGGTAAGTTGAGCCTGGTTGGTTGCCAAAACAGCTCCTAGGAGATTCTTCTACCAGATGAGACTTATGGTAGACCACAGGGTGCACCACACTGTGACACCTGCAGCTCCTCTGGACTGGGGGTAACAAGTTATGGGGCAGTGTCAGCTTGATACTAGGACAGGGCTTCTGTAATTCTGGCATCAACAACTCCATCCTAAGAAACATTAAAGTCCCATCGTACGCTACCAATATTATCACTTGGATCTGGCCTAATAGATGGTGTGCATTACATTCCTCAGTCACTGAAAACTAAAAGACAAATTCATATTCTACATACTGTAGCATAATGTATTTTCTGCTGTAGATTAAATGTCATTTAAATACCACTCAGGACTGAAGGCAGTTGGCCTGGGATGTCTTACGATTCTTGGAGCACAAACAGGGGGTTTAACAACAGCACAGACCGAGAAACATGATGGAAAACTTTGTCCTGAGCAAAGCTGTACATCTCATCTAAATCCACATAGTGAGATCTGACCAATTTAACCCATAGACTCTATCTGGCAACACAGAAAAAAGCAGGAACCATTTGACAGACAAACAGACCTGTCTTTCATTTACAAATGCCAAGACTTCTGGATCCCTTCTTCAAAGGTGCTGGACATGCAGTGTGGTGCAACTGNTCATTTACAAATGCCAAGACTTCTAGATCCCTTCTTCAAAGGTGCATTGTGGTGCAACTATGGCCACCCCAGGGGTTATGAGCTGAGTGTTACTAGAGTATGCTCTCAGCAAATACTGTCTGAGAGTCCTGGCCTCTGAACAGTTAGAGTTTGACAGCTGCTATTTATTATTATGTGGAAACTAGCAACCGTAAAGCTGCTTGCTCCTTTATTTACCTGAAGCTCAGCAGCACTGATGGTGCTAGGATATTAAAAGACAAATTTTTCATGTAGTACATCTGACCCCAAATCACCAGGGACCAATTGGCCAGGTTGCCAGCCATTAACTACCAGCACATTTTTCATGTCTTGGCCACTTCTAAGATTAAGTGTTATCCAAAAATATTACAATGGTACATTCCTGGAATTGTGCTAATAGAGGATAATGCTGATTTTGTATCAAAAGCTTCGCAGCTCCTACCTGTAAAGTGCTGATGTGGACTGGAGTTCCTGTACCGTTCACAGTGTTCTTCTTGGCAGCACTTCCACCCTTCCCTTCCACTTGCTCTGCCTTGGCAATCTTTGCTTTTTCAGCTTCAATTCTCTTTGGATTGTTTAGCATTACCTGAACCACCGCGTACTCCACCAGGGATGCAAACCCAAAGAGAAGGCAGACAATCAGCCACACATCTAAGGCCTTCACATAAGACACTTTGGGAAGTTCAGCAGCAAGAGTGGTACATTCAGATGCCAAGCTGAGCACTGAGAAAATACCTACAAAAAGAAAAACAATATATTTGTTAAAGAAAACTTGCCCATATTGACACTGGCTGTCCCTTCCTCCAAAACAGGTAACACTGAATGACATTTTGTACAGAGAATGGGACTTCACAATGTGGTTGGTGCAGCTGGAGGACAAAATGCATATGCCTTGAGATAATGAACAAGTTAAACTGAATTAAACTTAGGGAGGATATTGCAGTAAATGATGAATCCTTAATAATGTGGATCTTCAAGCAGAGAAACGAGTAAGTGAGACTAAACTGGCTGCTGTGGTTTTCCTGCCCATCAAACAGTTGGGAAATGGACTTAGCTTACAATGTGCATCTAAGTCTGGGAAGGTGGAAGAGAAACATAAGATACTTAAACCAAAAGACTCCGAGCCCTTTCTATTATTCTACTGTCATCCCAGGAACCTGAACTGTATTTACAGCAGGAGCAGCTCTCTGAATGACCTGTCCACAAGTGTGATAGTTGGAAGGGAAGAGCAAAGCTGTACCACATAATGTTCCATGTTCACTGTGAAGATGAGAACACTGAGGTGACTGAGGGTCTACGATCCTTCCTGATTTGAGCTTCCAGGATCTAGTGGGAGCTTTCTAGATAAAGGGCATGTCAGGAAGCCTTTATCATGAAAAGAAAAAACCCAACACGCCTGTAAAGGCTCTTGAAAGGTCACACTCATTGTCAAGCCAGGTTTCAACAAGCATTTCTCCTCACAAGGCTTTCAAATGTCACCATCAACGCAGGAACTCTCACATCACGAGAGACAAAATACAAGCCTGATCTCAAAGAAAGATTTCCCACAGACTCCTATGAAATGGAAACAGCAACATGAACTATACATGAATGCAGCAAGAGCTACATGTGGGAAAAGATGACTCTAGAAATACCTGTCATGTGGGGAAAGCTGAGTTCAACCTCCCAGTTCAGAATGTCCCATTTTGTGAATGCTAATGGTAAAAATCTGTAGTTATGAGTGGGTGGCTTCACAAAATGTAATTGATGTCTCTAAAGAAACTGTTGGCCAAAAGGAGATAGTCTCAGCTACATTTCTTATACTGGTCACATCTGCCATCCAAAGTATGAGAAATTTTGGAATTCATAGAGAGAACATTTCTGTCAGGTCCATTTTAAGTAACTGAGGATGTGAAAATGTTAATGAAACTGAAAGTAGCTGTACTGGCCTAGGAAAGCATTCAACTGGAGTTGATCACAAATAACATCATTCTTTTGATACTGTTCCCATTTCAGTTTTAATATGGTCGATATGATACTTTACTTGGTATTATCCAACTAAACCAATTTACCAGCTGCTAAAACACTGAAGATCCCCAAAGGGATCTTTGAGGATCACATGGCAGTGAAGGAAAGAAAGGAATCTTTCAAATGGATGCTGGCACACTTTCCACCTGTAGAGAATCATAGAATTGTACAACAGTTTAGGTGGGAAGGGACCTTTAAAGGTTGGGTCTATTAGTCCTATCTGCCAGGCTCATTAGAAGGTGAAACATCAGCATCTAATCAGCCAGAAGAATTCAGTGATATCAGCCTTTACATCTCTTAGCCACAGCTGTCCAGACACCAGTCCTTTGGGGACTTCCCTACCACCAGATGATCTAGGTGGGTGAAATGCTACAGGTATAAATAAGGCTTGCAACTTATTTATTTCCTATATGGATAGAAGCTTTTTTTTTAACCAAACATACATCCTTTTCCCAGAACATTAATCCATCTACAAGAACATGTTCTGCTTACTGTCTTGCAAAGTGACTTGTACTCCTACATCAGTTGGAAACTTCTGAGAAGCCTTTCTTTGGTTTAGGTATCATTCACCTGACACACCAGTGCTCATCCTGTTAGATTTCAAGGTCAACTATCTTTAGAGATATAGCTAAAAGAGTTGGTGCTCCTGCAAACTGAAGATACCTCACCCCAGTGACAGTGTTAACAACTTCTGCTACTATATACTGACTCATGACTAAAGTTTGATGGTCAGATTCAGAGGGTTTCTTTGCTTCTTTGGGGATTCAGGGAAGTTCAACAGCCAGACCAGTGGTTAGTGTCATTGAAATGCATTATTTCAGAAATGCTAATACATAACACAATAAATGCAACAAATTAACAATAAATAAGCATGCAAGGTTAGTCACAAAGACATCCATGCTACATAAATCAGCACTATGCCTCTTATAAATCTAATCTGTAGCTAATAAGCCTGTCTAGTTGAAGTGCAGGACTAAAAAAGTGGAAATACCTCTCAGGTTTTGCTCATACTGGAGCTCATTAGGTGAAAAATATCTGCAGTTCTTGTTTCTATCTTTTTAATTTGATTGCATGTTACATTTTCCCCACACTTTTTTTCTTAAAATGTCTTACGTTTCTCATTATGGAATGAATCCTTGCTACTTTTCAAGGTAAGAGATTATATTTGTTTCTTGCTATCAAACTAAGAGAGATTAGGACTCTTCCTCAAGTAACAATGAATATTTTTAAAGGTTAAAAGTAAAAAAAAAAATAAGCTGATGTGTATTCTAAAGCAGAACCCTAGAAAAAAAGATTGAATGAATAAAATGAAATAGTTTAGTTAGAGCAAGGCTGCCAACCATGGCTCCCAAGCCAAAAGCAGCACTCCTGTCACATTTCTCCATATTTTAGAGAAGAATAGACTACTTCAGTTGGAAAGCACCTCCAACAATCATCTAGTCCAACGGCCTGACCAATTCAAGGCCAAAAGTTGAAGTGTGTTATCAAGGGCATTGTCCAAATGCCTCTTAAACACTGACAGGCTTGGGGCATCAACCCAATCTAGGAAGCCTGTTCCAGTGTCTGACCACCCTCGCAGTAAAGAACTGCTTCCTAATGTCCAGTCTAAAGCTCCCTGGAACAGTTTGGAACCGTCCCCATGCACAACCATCCACTCCTCACTGAATACCAGGGAGAAGAGAGCAGCACCTTCCTCTCCTCTTCCCCTTCCCTCCTGAGGAAGCTGTAGAGAGCAATGAGGTCAGCCTTCAGTCTCCTTTTCTCCAAAGGAGAGAAGCCCTGAGTCCTTAGCTGCTCCTCACAGGCCATTCAGTCCTTTCACCCATTTTGTTACTGTCCTCTGGATGCATTCAACAACTTTCACATCCTTCTTAAACTGTGTGGGTTTTGCAGCTTTCAGTTTCTTTTGCCTGGCATATCATTGGAGGAGGAAAAGGAATGGTAGATGACCTGAGATGGGAGCAGTGGCTCAGGCCAGAGGGTATGTGGATGCCTTTCCACCTAACAAAACTCAGCACTGTTCCTGCTCCAGCTCACTCTTAACACATGGATTTCAGCTACTCACTGCTGCAAGACTCTGCAGATCACAGACTGGTCAGGTGATGTGGCATCTAGTGCTCATCAACACATTTTCGGGCGTGTGAGGCTGTACAGGAGTGTGGACTTGGGGAGGTGGGAGTGCCAAGGAAAAGGCAGCAATGGAGAGGCTAAAGCATGGGAAAACAGAGCTCAGGGCATAGGGAAGGAAATCCAAATAGAAGTGCCAGGATCCAAGAGCCTGGCCCTGTGTTTCACTGATCTCTTGGGGGTGGCAGGTTTGGCCAAACTAGAGCTGGAGTGCCATGTACAATCCAATTAGTCAAGATAATATTATTTTGATTAATTGTGGTCTAATATTTCACAACAAATGAAAGGTCTGCCTGCCGTGTTGTGCTGAGCAGCATGAACACACCAGCCTGAAGTACTCCCATGAACTGAGTCTCTAATGGAATAAAGTTACTCAGGTAATAAGGACTCATTTATTCTCTTCCAGACTTCATTCTGTTTCTATTAATTTCCAAATAAAACTACTCCAAGATGTAGCTATTTAGAGCCTTATTCATCATCCTGCTTTCTTACTGATTATTCAGATGTTCAAATTCCTATAAACTGCATATTGCCAGAGTGTCCACAGCATCATCTGTACATGGATACAGTCGGGTTTGTCCAGGCTGAGAGGAAGAGAGACAGTGTGCCTGCCTCACCAACACTGGAACCATTATCAAGTGAAGTCTTAATGTGGAGGTGGCTTTCACAGGACTAGGAATGAGGAGGTTTCCATGAAAATGATGATCAGAAAATGGAAGTGAAGTTGCTTTCAGTGGCCGTTTGTCAAAGCAACTGAGGATGACTCGATGGTGTTAAAGGGGATCGGGATGGGATGCGTCAACGCGGGTTACCCAGTGGCACTCTTGCAGCACTTGCATCAGGATTGATCCAAAATGACAGCCAGGATAGAACAACAATTAGCAGTGTAGGAGCATAAACACCCATCATGTAAAATCCAACTTGTCTTCTTAAAGTGAAGATTACTTCTACACAAGTGTAATAACCTTTAAAGAAATAAATGCATTAATGTTTCATGGGCTTTGCAGGTCAACCTCTTCCACTCTGTATATTCCAAGCCTTTTTCTATTTAAGGGCAACAGTTCAATGATTTGATTTGCTTTATCAAGGCAAAGAGTTCAATCTGAAAACACCCCACAACTGTTCAAAACACAGCTTTTCATCAGTAACAGGCACTTCAAGTGACCCTCCTCTGGATGGTGGCTTCAAGATGCAGTCCAGATAAATCCAATGGAGTCTAGCAGTCATACTAGCTCAAGCTTCTCTGAAATTCCTACTTAGCATTACCTTGTGCAAAAGAAAGAATTAAGAAATATTTGTGTAGAAACATTAGAATGGAAAGAGGTGATCTGAATGGGACTACAAGCAGAGATTCCCCCAGTACTGAAAGATGGCACAGGCGACTTCTAAAACTGGGACAGACTTTTTAGAAAAGTCTCTAAAAACACTGTAAATTTTGAAAACAAAGGATGCTGGCTCAAGCCTTCTAAGAGGAGGACCTAAAGCACACAAACATTTCAGAATGCATTCAACAACGAATTCCAAAAAAATAAAGGTGCAGATACTAGAGGTTTTGCTGCAGGTAACAGAGGGATCAGGGAGTCCACCAACTAGAAGACAAATTCTGTTCATATTTTCACTCAACTGGCAGAACTGGCATTTTTATGCTAATATTATCACAACAGCATTGTAAAAACAATTTCATAACCTATTCTGCTACAAGGAAAAGGCATTCCTGTGGCATATTACAACAGTTTCAACATCCAGAACAGCCTGTATCAATGGAGCTGCTGCAAAGCTGAATTAGAAGGTAGAATCTTTCAAAAATCTACCTATTTCTTAATTATATTTTATCAATTAAGTGTCATAGAATGAGAAGCCATCTTAAAAGTGCTGTTTGGGCATACAATAACCAAAACAGCAAAACAATAAAAGATTAAGGAAAAATTTCCTTGTGGGGAAGACTATGCCATTTGATAGCTCATTGATCTGTTCTCTGATACATTTCACTTCTATAATTTCTGAGTAGTTTTCAGGTACTTCTAAGTTTTATTTTCAAATGAGGGATGACCTTCAAAATCATCATTTGTTTGCAGAAAAGCATTCTGTACACCTTTGTACCATCTTTAGATCAGGCAGAGGACAGTACCTATTACCCTCACCATTCAGCTCCCAGAGACTATTTGGATTTGTCACATCTATTGATGAAGAAAGAATGGGCAATTTGCAAATTTAAATATTCACTTTTTTTTTGCCACAAAACGTCACCCCAAATTTGCTGACCCTTTTCTGCTCAGGTAGGTATGAGAAAGCATCAGTTGACATAAATAGGCAGTAAAGAACAAGGTCTTCTACGTGTACCCCTGCCTCCTGATTACCTGACAAAATCCTTCACTGGATTGAACTGAGGGTGCAAAATCTGCTATTTTTAATACCTTTGATACAAGAATTTAAAGTAAATGAAACAACCACTACTGAAAACACCCTTTCAACATAATTTAGATTACTAAAATATTCCATTCCCATTAATGAAGTATGAATTTCACTCTCAATTATGAGATTAATGTGAACGTTCACAAGTTTGTAACAAAAAGGATCTGAAATGCAAGACTTAGGAAAGCTTTTAAAAATGTAATGTTGTCACTCTACCCAGTCTGAGGGTTCTCTCATGTTCTTTATGTTCAAATCACACACCCACAAAATGTGACCATTTCACTGAGCATTTTGCAGCATCTTTTCAACAAGGTGCAGCAACTTGAGAGAACACTACTGATTTTCTTTCCCATTTAATGGGAAAGAGTCCTTAGATTTTTCTTGAAGGTTCCTAAAAATACATAAAGTATCTAAAGATAGTTCGTATCTAAAGATAGTTCAGATGTTTAATTTTAGATTTAGGGCAAAATTGATCATGATAACTTCAATAACAAGGTAGCAAACTTGAGTATGTATAAGCCATCTTGAGTAATCATTTCCTTTTCCCCTCAAATAGAATCTAAGTTTTCCAATTTTCCCATTTGTATGAACCTTATTTGGGAATTTCAAGATCCATGCCTATAATTTTTCACTACTTTATAGACTTTTTTTTTTTTCCCAGTAAATTTATTGTTTAATTAAGAATAAAATATTTTTCTCACTGCTAAGTAAGCTTCCACCATAGCCCAAATTAGGTTTGAAAGCAGTTAGTGCCAGTTGGTTGCACTGTCACAACTGCAGAATTTTCCAGAGAAGAGATGACTTCCTATTGCAAATGGTACATCACCTGAAATGCTGAATTACACAGTTAGCCTAAGAACTCACTCTTTTTGTAGTTAAAAAACAAACCCCATCTCAATTTCATTATCCTTTTTGAGGTAAATTCCTTAATTCTGAGACATACTAAGCTTACTTGAGATCTCTCCAGACATGAGATCTAGCTCAGGGGCAACTGCAAGTAACAGACCTTCAAGTTCTGCTGAAGAATCAACGAGAAACTTGCAGAGGATCCTGAGAAGCTGCAGCCCTTCAGCTGTCCTCTGAGTTTTAGTGGGAGATAACATATGATGCAAGAGCACTGACTAAAACACGTCCTGCTGATTCTGTTGTTGTAGAAAGTATGTGAGTAGTTTGGCTAAAGTTAT
The DNA here is from genome assembly GCA_013399075.1 of Chloroceryle aenea. Classification (NCBI taxonomy): domain Eukaryota; kingdom Metazoa; phylum Chordata; class Aves; order Coraciiformes; family Cerylidae; genus Chloroceryle; species Chloroceryle aenea. Next base: position 257,235 of record VWZY01006536.1, on the reverse strand, counting down.
AGGCAGGAATCAATCAAGGAAGAAAAGATAAATCATTTAGAATTCAGACTATGGAAACCATTGAATAAATTTGTGCCCATGCTCAGAAAATAATCACAGGATTAATTAAAAGGTTCTATAATGACAGACTTTCCAGAGCACTTAAAGGAAGAACCTGCAGGGTGAAGCATTTGAAGTTACACTCCAATACTCTAATATAATTTCTGGAATAAAAGTTAAACCAGAACCCCCAAATTATCCTACTTTGCAGCAACTGGCACTATTCTATGTGAACATCCTTTCAGAAAAGCTGGAAACTTAGAAGCACAAACAGGTATTAGGACTACAGAAACACAATGGTGATAGTAAGATCACAAGACCAGTAAGCAAAAGCAAGACAAATATTCCATCTCATCTTCAGTAATCACATATGGGAGTTACTATCACATGAGGTACTTGTTTGTTAGAAATCATGTATTTTATCCCATGAAATGTAAGACATGAGCTGGAACATTAACCCTCAACTATGAACAGTAAGTGAAGGAAGGTTTATTTTTTTACCAAGGATATCACTCATATTACCTACCTGTGCCTTTATAATACTTGGTGCAGTTACCATATTCAATATCCTCCTTTTTAATATCAAACTGAGGCAGAGCAATTTTCTCCAGCTGTACAGGATCTCCAGACTGCCAGATAAACCTTAAGTCATCAGTTGTGTAACCAACTACAAGAAAAAAAATAAAGTCATTTAAAGAACCACCTCAATCAGGGTAAACTCTGCAAGAAAATCAAGTGTATGTGCATTGTATTTCTTTTTCTATTTTATTTCTTTTTCTATTTTCTATTCAATTTTCTGTTCAAAGAATTAATTTAAGAAATTGAATAATCCACACCTGAACATTTATGCAGGCCTAAATGAGGACTCTGTGGGTGGAACATTACATTCCAGGCAATATTACACTGATTAGAAGGTGTTAGTTGCAGTGCTTACTGTTTAAACAAAGAAAGGAAAGCTCTATTCTCCACAGCTTTGAAGTCTCAATATTCATCCCTACTCCAGCAAAGCATGAAAAATACACTGAACAGCACTTAAAGTCCTGGGAACTTCAAAAGAATTTTGAATTACTGTGATGAATCTTGGGGTTTGTGTAAAACAACCTTTCTGCATAGTTGTTCAGTTCTGACTTGTGAAAGCATCCTGCTCAGGAAACAGCTGACTATGAACTCAAATGTGTGGCACTACTGAAATCAGGTCAGTGCCTTTGTGATCTCCTGAGTACAGACAGACTTCAGCATACACATGAATGCCTGAATCACCATATATAAAACACCACCAAGAGAGAGGTGGTGAAAGTCAGGCTTACAATATTCAAGCATAAATCAACATTGATTAAGGATTGATTTAATGGAAAAAGAATTAGTGTGGGTTAAATAGGAACAGAGACAGGAAGACACAAACCAGATGGGAGTTGCAATGCAGCATTTTGCAATTCAAAGCCTCTGAAAAAAATTTAAAGATCAATTCTTTTTCTGAAGGCTTTCTGAAGGCAGGTTTGGTTTTTAATCTTTGAAAAATAGCTGTGATCAAAAAAAAGGTAAACTGTCCATAAGCTAACTTCCCTAGGAGTCACAACAACTTAATGCAAGTCACCAGGTCTTGGTGATGGAAGGGAACATTAAAAATAGTTAGTTGTTTTAATACTTCATTCATAAAATCAGTCTCAACCCCTTACAACATACAGTAAAACAAAAGAACTGCCAAGATCCTTTACACTAATAATTAGTGGACAGTGAAAACTGTCTTTAGGGAATGTGTACAACTGAGGATTGTAACTGAGAGCAGATGAATAAAAACTGGTGGCCTTTCTCTGCTTTGGAAATTTAGCAACTAGAAATAAGACATTGATTTGAAAATAAGTAGAATAAAACTGTTCATGGCTAACAGGGAAAGCAAGCCCACTGTTGAAACTGGAGGGACAGACGGGAAGTCATAGACACCACTCTTACTTTTGACAACTGAATTAACAAGTAGAAGAAAGTTTGGTGGGTACAAAGCAACAAATTCTTCCCAAATTTGAATATATAGACATAGTATGGAAAAAGACAATAAGGTGTTTAAATAAAGTTATTGAGAATTTGTTTATGAGTAATAAACTGAATAACTATACCCTGCAATGCTTGTAGAGCAATGCAGACTGAGAAAGCTTGAGCAAATTTCCATTAATATTACTGTCTAATTCCAGTTTAACCCCAAACTGGTAGGGTTTACCATGAGTTCCCTTCAGCTACTGTATGAATCAATGTAGGTATTAATCAGGGTCAGGCAAAACTACTCTGGATGTACTACAATTGCAAAGGTCAATGCTGACAAACAAAAACAAAGTTGTAAAGTTCTGATATCATTATTAGCCTTGTCCTCACGAGGGTGCCCTGAGAAGCTTTGATTAACCTTCCTCTTTCTTTGCCTTTGCCATCTCCTTCCCTAACCTTACCTTCCCCACCAGACCTGGTGGATTAACAGCTGAACAAAGTTTTGTGCTATAGCAGGAATGGGCTGATGCAAACCACCTTCCTTCTCTCTACTTCACGCTTGCCCTTACTCGGGAAAAGAGAATTACCATGAAGGGGGGATCACCGGGGATTGGAGTTTGGAAAAGGCTGTACTTGAGTAGGCACCCTTGCATTTGGAGGGCAGGAAAGAAGATGGATTTTAGCAACATTTTGGCTGCAACATCCAGCTTAGCATAAAGAGATGAGACCTAGCTTCCCCTTCACATGTTCAAATCACCTAAAGACCAGGGAAGGATTGGTAAGGAAGAGACACCTGACTACTTCCACAACACGTCTTGAAACCACCCTTGAAACATTTCATACTCCATGCTCTCAATGTATTAGCACCGAGAACATTTCCCTCAGTACCGTATCAAAAGAGTTTCAAACAATGCCACACATCATCAGTGCAAGGGGATAAACTGGACCCCGACAACCTGCAAAGCAGCACAGGCTATGGAGGTTAAAACCACCTGCAGAAGCCATGGATTCTTTTTTTTTCCAGGTAACTAAGTTTCTTGTAAATGTTTTTAGAATAAAACCCCATCAGTTGTCATCAAGTTTGATAGCACAAGCTAAAAACAGAGCACATGGTGCCTTAACTGTAAGAAACATTTTTCATAGAGAAGCTTATGCTGGTAGGAACCGGTGAATATGAATTTCAAGATTCATTAAAACTGTTGACATGAGCAATATAGAACTGATAGTTTTTTGTTTGATTCTCAGGTACACCTAGAAGGCAACTGGATTCATGTACAGATTGCTTTACATACAGCTTTCCAATTGCATCTTGCAGCGCTGTGTATCCATAGGGAACAAGGTCAAGTCCAAAGGGCATGACAGAGTAATAGACAATCTGCAAACACAGAAATGGAGTTTAAAAACAGTGTGAGCTGCCAGGTAAGTAGTAGATGGCAATAACAAGAAAAAACAACCAAACAAACCACAGCTATTTGATTTTCAGCTTCTAAAAGGTCAGAAAAAATTAATTAAAGTTGTAATTAGTAGCAGTTTGAATTTGAACTATCTCTTGTTGTCCAAGAGTAAAATTTTACAGTTTTAAACATACAGTAGTTCACAAATTAGAGACCTATTAACACATGACAAAGTACATGTAAGCCTTAAGAATAACCAAACAAAATGTCCATAAAGAACAGAGTCCTGTCTCTGGCCAGTGGCAGACTCCTGAAGAACTCNGTGGGGCTTGGGTTCCATACTGGTTTTGTATAGATTTGTACATATTCTCTATTATTATTATTATTTATTATTATTATTCTCATTCAAGCTATTGTAGTTTCCTTTCTAATCACCAAGTCTCTCTGCCTTATTCCCTTTCTCTTCCCCTTTGAGGAGGGAGGGGGGTTAATGGAGAGCATCTGTTATTGGTCTAAGGGGCCACCCTGTCCCTAAACAGTGACAAGAATACGATACCACAGCTATCAGGAAATTATTATATCACTAGATATCCAGCAGCCTCCCAAATGTTGCATCTCAAGGACTTCCTAATCCAGAAGTGAAGCTTCAGTATTTAAGTGACCTTGACAGATATCTTCCTCCAAGAAGCTGCTGTGTTTCCAGTTGCTTTCTGGAATCCATGTAAACTTTGACCATCCACAGCATCCTGTAGCAAGGAATGCCATAACTAATCTGCACACACTAATCATCTCCTTTGATCTATCTTGAGCCTGTCTCATAGTTCTTTTACTGGAAAAAGAGGTAAATAATCAACGTCCATGCTGACATTGATTAACTGACATGCTTTAAAACATCTTTATCTGATTTCTTTACACGCATTTAATTTATTGTAGTATTGTTTACAAAGTGTCATATACATTTAAGCATCAGTCATAAACTGTATTATGTTCTTAAGTCTAACACAGTAGATATTCCTCTTATCAAGTCATTTTCAAATGGAATAGAAATATATCAATGAAATACCTCATGCTGACTAGGACATCTCCATCCCGAAATATAAAAAGAAGGATATTTTCTTGTGTGACATCATGGAAGTTAGCATTTTTTTCATTTGCAAAGAACAAGTCTGGCTTCCAAAGACATTTAAACATAGTTGGATCCACTGTCAGTGTATCTGAACCTCTCCAATCATTGGGCAGTTTGAGTCTTGGGTCATTCCATTTTTGTCTTAGAAAGATGTTGACCCTATAATCCTGATGGGAAGAATACACAAATTTTAGACTAGCCACAAGTCTAGCCAAAAACCCACAGAGAGCAAGCCATTCTATCAGACTCTGAAGAGAAAAACAATGTATGCCCTGATTTTTCTATCACAACGATCTTAATCCCTAAGCAAATGGCATTTTCTACAAATCCATAGGTTGTGTCTCACTCGTATTTTGAATATTGCCACCTTCCTTAAAAAAAATGACCAAACTGTCCCCCTGGACTCATTTTTGCCTCCCCTCTCTAGCAGCCCCCTGTTGCCTAGGCACGGAGGAAAGCATGCAGTAGGACAGAGGGAGGCTATAGCTTGACTACTCTAAATTGCTGCAGGCAGCAGGCAGGATATTGCTTCTATCACGATATCCTCAGAGGGTGAACTCCAGTTTAGTCTCCATTTGGTTAAGTGGCACACTGATGGTAAAATATCCTCCTGTAACATCAGAAAACAGACCAGATATATAATAGATTTTGCACTGCGCACCCAGAATACAACTTCAGACCTTCTAACAGTGATTTGGGACTATTTTGGGAACTGAGGAAAACTGGTGCCAGCTTGCAACACAAGGGAGCAGGAGAGAAAGCACAAGCAGAGGTCTCAAAGAGACAACATTGAGGCTTTACATAGGGAAAACTTCCTCCTGGGTTCAGCAGGATTCTTGCTCAAGGATGGACAGTGGTAGAGCCATGCTCAGTGAGAAGCTAATTCTGCCTTTGGGAATTGGAGTAGCATGTGTCTCAGGGCTAAATGATAGCCACACATGTTCTGTGCCTAGTGAAANCAAGGCCACTGCTGGGTCTTCTGTGCCACATCAGGGGGTGCAGAAAGTAAAAGGTGGCACCTGCAGGGAGGAGTGGACAGGGCAGGTGCCCCCAAACTGACCAGCGAGGGATTCCAGCCTATATACCTCATACTGTGTATAAAGCTGAGGGATCTGGAGGGCCTACATCTCTCTAGGGGCTCCCGGTGTCTTCTCCTCTCTTGGCCCACTTTGTCAGCTTTGCACAGCTTCCTCTCTTGGCCCACTTTGTCAGCTTTGCACAGCTTCCTCTCTTGGCCCACTTTGTCAGCTTTGCACAGCTTCCTCTCTTGGCCCACTTTGTCAGCTTTGCACANCACACTAATCATCTCCTTTGATCTATCTTGAGCCTGTCTCATAGTTCTTTTACTGGAAAAAGAGGTAAATAATCAACGTCCATGCTGACATTGATTAACTGACATGCTTTAAAACATCTTTATCTGATTTCTTTACACGCATTTAATTTATTGTAGTATTGTTTACAAAGTGTCATATACATTTAAGCATCAGTCATAAACTGTATTATGTTCTTAAGTCTAACACAGTAGATATTCCTCTTATCAAGTCATTTTCAAATGGAATAGAAATATATCAATGAAATACCTCATGCTGACTAGGACATCTCCATCCCGAAATATAAAAAGAAGGATATTTTCTTGTGTGACATCATGGAAGTTAGCATTTTTTTCATTTGCAAAGAACAAGTCTGGCTTCCAAAGACATTTAAACATAGTTGGATCCACTGTCAGTGTATCTGAACCTCTCCAATCATTGGGCAGTTTGAGTCTTGGGTCATTCCATTTTTGTCTTAGAAAGATGTTGACCCTATAATCCTGATGGGAAGAATACACAAATTTTAGACTAGCCACAAGTCTAGCCAAAAACCCACAGAGAGCAAGCCATTCTATCAGACTCTGAAGAGAAAAACAATGTATGCCCTGATTTTTCTATCACAACGATCTTAATCCCTAAGCAAATGGCATTTTCTACAAATCCATAGGTTGTGTCTCACTCGTATTTTGAATATTGCCACCTTCCTTAAAAAAAATGACCAAACTGTCCCCCTGGACTCATTTTTGCCTCCCCTCTCTAGCAGCCCCCTGTTGCCTAGGCACGGAGGAAAGCATGCAGTAGGACAGAGGGAGGCTATAGCTTGACTACTCTAAATTGCTGCAGGCAGCAGGCAGGATATTGCTTCTATCACGATATCCTCAGAGGGTGAACTCCAGTTTAGTCTCCATTTGGTTAAGTGGCACACTGATGGTAAAATATCCTCCTGTAACATCAGAAAACAGACCAGATATATAATAGATTTTGCACTGCGCACCCAGAATACAACTTCAGACCTTCTAACAGTGATTTGGGACTATTTTGGGAACTGAGGAAAACTGGTGCCAGCTTGCAACACAAGGGAGCAGGAGAGAAAGCACAAGCAGAGGTCTCAAAGAGACAACATTGAGGCTTTACATAGGGAAAACTTCCTCCTGGGTTCAGCAGGATTCTTGCTCAAGGATGGACAGTGGTAGAGCCATGCTCAGTGAGAAGCTAATTCTGCCTTTGGGAATTGGAGTAGCATGTGTCTCAGGGCTAAATGATAGCCACACATGTTCTGTGCCTAGTGAAAGCTGTGTGCATCCAAAGGAAAAAATCTGACCCAGCATGTCAGTTATGATTTTTCAGTCTTACCTCTAAGTCTTTTTGCTGTTTAAATTTACCTTTGAGCCAGTGCCTCTCTTTTACGTATATGCAAACGAGGCAGACCACATACAAAAAAATAATGAAGGTATTGTTGAACTAAAGTAAATAAAGTCAAACACCCACCAAAGTTCTCTATGTAAGACAACTTCTATCTCCAGTCTTGCCAGTTCTCTTTGATGCTGTGTTTTCGTTTTGCAAAGTTGTCTGTTAGATACCAAGCACCCTGAGATAAGGGTTGTGTCTTTCAGAGCAGTGAAAACACTGCTTTATGATTACAGCAAAATGCTAGAAACCAGTGGGTGAAGAGTCTCACCATATTTTTGTTTTGTCAGTGCATAACAAACTAATTTGAGAAAGCTGTTTCTTTTACACGTTAATGCCTCCTCACACATTCTTCTGTGGAGTTCTGCTCTGTGGTACTTACTACAGTGTGTATATTTACAGTCCAAAGCAAGTAAGTTGAGACAGTCATGCTAAATAAACCCAGTGGGCAGCAGTTCAGTGGGCTGAGACCTCATGCAGAATAAGACACCCTACTGCTCTGCTCTGTTACCTGGAATACAGCTACAGTCTGACTGGTCCAGTCCACCAGGCAGAGCTGACCAGGTAGTTTCTGATTACACTATGCTGTAATATTTTTCCTTACTACATCACACGGAAAAGCCAAGTATCAAAACTAAATAGAAAGAACTGAGATGATATTTATTAATATGCATAATTCTGTGAGCTATGTTACTTGTTAGCAGTCCATTTTTTGAAAACTGTATGTAGTTTGACTTATTTGTACAAAGATATGCAAAGATCTGTGTTACCTTGTCAGAGTAAAGAAGTATAAAGTCATAGGAACTATGAAATGACTTTGTACGGGAAAGCTCTCACAGTGCAGCTTCAGAACAGGAAGGCATTCAGGGCATTATCTTAGAAAGCATCTTTTCAATTATATGAATATAATTGAAAATTTACTTGCTTCTTGCTGAATTCCTATTCTGTATGCACTTCTTGTCTCAGTGAAAACAATTACTTCACACCGTATGAGATAAATGCCGCATTCCGTTCATGCTCACGAGCATTACTCTACTCATTACACCAAAACTAATTTCCCCATAAACGAGTGAATTACCTGAATTTTAACAAAATCAGATGCCTTCTCAAAGCCATAAGCAGTGTCCAACACTTGCCTTCGGCTTACCCATTCAGAAGGAGATGTTTACATCACTGAAAAGCAGAATACACTGGCAAAATAAGATCTGGAAGTAAGGTCAGGTGGATGAGGTTTATTTCCTTCCTTGCTCTGTTAGAAGTGGACTTACACAGACCACACAATGGTGTGCTGTGACATTTTAAGAAGTTGATTCTGTTCCCATATAAGTCAATGGCAGAAAAATCCCATCATTGTAAAATAGGTTGGTTCAGATCTACCTAAAATGACCAGAAACTTGTGACAGTGGGTACTTGGAGAGGAAGGTCACCCCCTACTTGAGGCAATACAGAAAACATAGAAGAAAACTAAGAGATGTCAGGATACAAAACTGTGGCTAGGCAGTGATGTTCAGGAGGGCTTCTTCTAAGAAGAATTCTTAGAATGCTAAGAATTCTGGCAACAGTGTAGACTATTATTTGGTATAAAAGCCTGCAACCAGTCGTCTCAAATTTGGGCAAGAATTTTAAGATTCAGTATGTCCACCAAAATGAGGTTCTATGGGGCTGAGGAAGTGGTCTGCATGAACTGCAGCAGTCTTCCTCCTGTAGTTTTCACAAGCATTCTCTGAATATTGCAGAATGATTAGCAGCTTATAATAGAGGAGAGTAAACTAGCAATTCAAAAGCCTGAAACTAGGGGTGGGGGGTGGAAGATAAATTCATCAGCATTAGGTACCCCTAGGAGGATCAGGAGGGTAAAAACGACCACAGAAGTATTCTACAGGGCTTCATTTTCCCCTGAAACTCCAACAGAAGGCAGGAGGTTGAAAGGGGAGGCATTCTAGGAAATATTTCAAATGCAATCTACTAGACAGTGGGCATGTGGCCAGAAAAACTCCTCAGGCCAGAAACCAGGAATAGTCAATATATATCTCTCTGCAAACTGGAGCACACAGAAGGTCATGAAAGGCTTTTTCTACATGAATTCCACTCATAAAGTAAAGAAGCAAAATAGCACTGTCTTTTAATAAAGTAGAAAATGAGATTTCTTAATATTAAAAAAAAAAAAGGATTTTTTTCCCTTCATATATAAATATTTCAAAAAGACCTTTCTGCAAGGCTTTAAAGGAGAAGGAGGAAGCGGTGCTTTGCCATTTGAGTCAGTGAAGGAAGGTTACACTGTAAGAACAAACCTTGAATGTAGCTTCTGTAGGTAGAGGGTCAGATCACCAGCACAGCTAAAACATTATAGCCCAATGGGTATTTACCCCAGAAAGGATCTATTTCTAGCTAAGTAGTTTTTTGTGTTTAGTTATCCCAGGCAACTTGTCTGACACATGAAAATGTAGCAATTTCTGTCTTTCTAGACAGAAAGCCAGCATTTGCCCTTCAGTTTCTTCACAAGGGCTCAATTAAAGCAGTACATGCTTCTGGCCATAGGATCCACACTATGGGTCCTATCTTGCTTCAGGCCAATATTACTTCAAACTAAGCAGACCCTACCTCAGTGGGAGGTAATCTCTCCTCTTTTTTTGTTGACAGTGAGCTAACTGCATAGCTAAGAAGGCAATTAGCATGAGACCAGAAGAAAAGCAAGCAAAAAATAATGGAAAATAATTTTGTGGGATTCCTCAAATATGTGAGGAATCAGAACCAGCCACAGTGATGTCAAGGCAAGGGCTACTGGGGGAGCCTGCTGACTAGTTAGAAGTTCCAGACATTAAGCTCAGAGTTAAATAACTCAGAAAGGGTTCTAACAGTGGGACACCAGGACACCTTGGTGAAGATATTTTCTTCTGCATTTCTTTCAATGTCCTTCTGAACAGAAGGAGATCAGCATATCAAATGGCCTTCTCTCAGTGGCACTCTACACATTTGCTTGTTGGGCTTTCTACCATACCACCTCACTTTCAATTACCTGGCACCCATGGTTATTTTGCCCCTCCCTTCCATCACCCAAAAGAAGGAACTGTCCCTTTATCATGGTCAAAACAGGACACTTCACCTTCACACAGATTTTGCAAAAACATATGAATCCAGCTGTTACAGCCAGAACTGCTACAGGCCCCAGGATCATCACAATACTTCACCAACTGAAACACTTAGATGTCTATTATTTCACAGATTTTGGGATCACTAATGATATCACTCCAACCAGTTTACTAGCTTCGTTAACTGTAGAGACAGTAAAGAAATCACTACTCCTTGCAATTCACACCAACTTATGCAACTTCCTAGTAAATTTGTGAGTGACCTCGTTAGGAATTCACAGGCAGGCACAGAGGCATTGCTGTCAAGAGCGTACTTAATTCTGGCAAGTGGGTAAGAACACCCCTTACGTTCATGTTTTGTTATAATTTGGGTCTGGGTGAACTGGAAGAAAAAAAAAAAGCCTCTGTAAAAGTCACTTTTTAAAGCACAAAATAAATTTCAAAAACTTGAAAGGGCCACCTGGCCTAACATACCTGCAATCTTAGACACTAATCTCACTCCTCCTCTCCTGCTCCTCCTCCCTGCTCCTCTTTAAACTTCAGTCTCCTTTTTGTTTTCAAGAAATAAATCTCGAGGTTATCTTCAGCATACTCACATTCTTTGTTTTAATATAACTTCCCACTAATGCCATTAGTTGACTTCCTAGCATTTGCAATTAAATCTAAATCCTTTACTCACTCCCAGTTAAAGCAAGAGAAATTCCTGACCAAGCCATTCCAAAAGCAGCTCTGCAGTCCTGCTTGAAATGTCATTAGAGTATCACATAAGTTGGTTCTGAATTTTAAGTGGGTACTTGCTTCTACTGACAACAAAAGGTGCTTTATTATTATTATGAATAGGAATACTGCCTTAGTCACAGCACTGGAAAAAAAAAGCAGCCTGATTTTGGGAACTGCCTCAATGCCTTGGATGCAGCAGAGCGCTCAAGTTATTTCTCAACGGGATGCTTGGGGAGTGCCTCAAAACTCCCAATCTTTGTGCATGCCCTGGATGTGGCTTCCCACATACTGGCAAAGACATGGTGTAGTCCCCTCTTATTTACACAAAAATAAATCAAGGCAGAACATCTTCAACAATTAAATGTAGTTTGCTTGCACTATTTTTATTGTATTTATTGTACTGTTGTAAAAAAGATCTCAAAGTCTTAAAATATTGGAAAGGGCTTTGCTGAAATGGCTTATTATTTTGAAACAGAATTGATTTCCTAAATGGACTTTTATTTCCTAAGGAAATAGAATTTATTTTCTAACAAACAAAAAAGTCAGAATTGTAATGAGGATTATTTGGTGCTGTTACTGATATTGAAATTTTTCTGACTAAACTGGAAACACAATTTTAGAAACTTAAAAAATAGATTAATAGGTTGATGATATAAAGCTCACTCAGTCTATCACTGACTCCATTAACTCCAGTGTCTACAATCATAGCAATCATTTCAACTTTATAGTTTTATCATTTCAGCCTGGTATTTTAATATGAAAATCTGCACGTGTGCCATATGAATTTTATTTCACTCTTACCATAGTTGTCTCCTGAATTGACCCAAAGCTGTTAATGAAGATATTCACTGCAACATCGACTGGAATTCCTTAAAAAGAAAAAAAAAGAAAGATTTCTAGCGAACTGCACAATCTAGGAAAGATACATGATACTTCTTTTTCTAGCGCTTTATACCTGTATCACAATGTGAATATTTTTTTATAGGGTCATACAACTTTATCTATTCAACTTAGTACATAAACAGTTTTCAAAAGCTGTGGTAGAAACTATTTTTATCTATTTCCATTGAAAGCCAACAGAAATCACAAAGCAACCTCTTTTCAACCTAGTGATAAGAAAACAACAAAAAAAACCCAACCAACACCAACTAAAAATCCTCAGTCCAGACTGCTAAGCTTAAAGCACCTCACACATCATAAATTTGAATAATTTTCAAATTCTTTCATTTTTTGTTACCACAGAATGCACAATCTAGTATTGCTTTTGCACACAGTGTAATGGATAGAGGGAATTTACATTCCTATCAGTGGATACTTTTAACTGCCAAGGTCATAATGGTGATCCACTATCCCAAATTACCTGCTTGTGACTTATGATGAGACATTTACTTCTATTGTAAACGGATACTTCTTTGGGCAAGCCAAGCACATAACTGTAAAGTATGAATACAGGCAGATGAAAATTGTTGCATGCAGCTTTCACAGCTATCCAGCCTTGGAGGAAGAGAGTTGGAAAGCTGCTCCATTTTACAAAGGTTGCCAATTTGCCAAGAAAAAAATCTAGAAGCCAGCATCTGTGAAAATATTAAGATAGCCTGGATGTTTTCCTCTTTTCCACAGCCAGGATTCCTGTAGTTGAAAAAGGATGGTGTGACAGCTGCTACATCTGCCTTCTGTCACCCTGCAGGAACTGACTGGCAGTCATTTAATCTGGTGTTAACAGAGCGTTATCACAAAGCAAGGAGAAGTGGCCTGGTGGTTCTAAGAACTAATTATGGTCCACTAGTTGCATTTAGCACCTATATGTTGAGACTGTCAGTACATACACTAGATGCATGCACCTGATCTCATTTGCACTCTTACAAATAATTCAGTGGGTTTCTATTTTCAGCAACAAAGGAGATGTAAGTATATATGAAGACTACTTTGACAGAGTAAGCAAATGCAGTATAAAGTAATATATGCCTCATCTAATAACTTGCTTGTCAGCATAAAATATTTAGATGATAAATTCAAACTCCTTGTCTTGGTTCACCAGCAAATCACTAAGATGGAAATTCACTTTTTTCAGTGCCATCAGTTTGTGGGGTTTTGTTTGATCTTTTTGGTTTTTAATCAGACAAGTTAAGTGTGATACTTTTGGTTATACAATAAGCATAATACTTTGTTTAATGCCTGATGTGTGTGCCAGAGCACCCACCACATCACTAGCAGCAGAGTGTACTGTGTCTTCCAGATTTGAAGAGTTAGTTCTGTGCGACAAAACCACTCATGTGTGAGGAATGTTTTAACTCAGGCAAGCCACTTGTCAGAAAATGTTCCTTTTTTTCCACCTCCCTGTGAGTTAACGTTACATGTCCTCCCTTTGCCTTCCGTGGTGATTCTCATCAGACTACCCACAGAGTTACCAAAAATATAAAGAAATCTACACCATGCTTTGTGATTAGAAGCCAATCATGCTGAAGAACAGGTAGACCACAGGCTGAGTATTTATTCTCTGTGACAAGGCTCAGTGATGAAAACATAAATATTATTCTACAGAGAGTAAGAAAGAAGCAGGACACTTGCTTAGAACTGAGATGAAGACATTTATAGAACTATAGAATTAAACAGAATGTCTGAAAATGGTCTCTTCAAAAGCACAATAAATATATTTCCAAATTTCTCACACTATTAATATGCATCTTAAAACACCTCTTAATGTACATATAATTAAATGTAAGTTTCAAAATGAAAGAATCAATTTATGTAAACTGCAGTGCCTGTAATGTAATAAAATTGCCTGCCTTCTTCCAGCAGGGAAAAGTGCATGTCCTGAAAGTGTAACTTACAGGTGTGTGAGCTATTAGAGGTTTTGCAGAGAATATCCATTCAAATCTTCTCTGCCTATGTAAGGAAATCACATCTGCCCACATGGAAGATTCCTACAACATCTGACTACCAGGGAGATGTTTTAAAGTGAGAGAATGTGTTTAAATTCATTACCTGTGTGAAAACCCTAAGAGTGGAAACTATTGCTAACATAACTTTAAAGGACTTAGTAACTTTGTGGTTTCAAAATAGCGATGCTTCTGATTCCAAGTTTTATCAAGTTTTTTATAAAGTTTATCTTAAAGGATATCTGTAGAGAATTTTGATGTTTTGAAATACTGTAAAGAGGAGGTATCATTAAAGTCTAACTAAAATGTAGAGATAAAAAGCCATTTAAAAAAAAAAATGTAGAAAATCTAATCCTACTTAAAATATTTTGTAAAATAATAGTAATAGCAATAATAATAATAATGCATCACATACTATTATGATCATGAAATCTCAGCATATTACCTTTCAACTGAATTATCTCTGCAGTTTCACACTATCTAGGGAAATAGCCATTTAAAAAAAAAACAGCCAACAAACACAGAAATTTACATTGTGAGTATTATCTCTGTATGAATTCTCTACATGTGAAAAAAGTTAAATTCCAAAGATTAAAACAAAGGCAAACGTCTGACAAACCTTTGAAATTAGGCCTTATCCTGGGATCGTAACTGAGCAACAGCCTGTTCAAGATATTGCTGGTGGAATTAGCAGGTACTCTTGCAAGATCTTCAGCTGACTGCTGGCTGTAAAAAAACAGAAGTGCATTAGTTACTAGTAAGAGAGAAAAAACTGTGTGCTTTACCTTAAGTGATTTTAAAGTCATGCCATAAATGTCACTTCACGAGACACTACCTTTGGTAGTTTCTGTTTCCACATTGTACACTCTTAAGTGTAAACATAATATAAATATCCAGAGGGACATGATTTCTTCATCAGCAGAAAGCAGCCACCTGAGCTATTCTGAGTGACTGTCAGATTAGGGAACATAAGTAAACTGACAGCCACTTCCTAGGTGTCAAACCATGCAGAGGCTTTTTGGCTGTCTCCTGCTCTTGCATGCCAGCACCAGCTACTCCATGGAGAGCTGGAGCCATAGCATAATCTCCTTCTCAAGTCTAATAAAAGCTCTGTTGTGGAAAACGAAGCCTTGGACTCTCCTCTGCCTTTGCAGGGAGAATTTAACATCTCCATCTGTCCTGCTGTCATTGTGAAAAGCAGCCCTAAAATGAAAAAGAACCTGTGACAGGAGAATGCAGCTACAAGAGTAACATGAAATTGAGGGTAATAAAAAGCAGTAAGGGTGCAACAGTCCCCACTGCACATAGTTTAAGCCCTTAATGTCATGTAAATGACTTTGCACGGTGTCTGCAGAACCTGTTTTCCAGTTTTGAATTCTGTCTGGAAATGGCTTTTCCACTGATGTCCTGATGCCTAGTCTGCTGACTGCCACTGCCACTAACTAACCACGGTGCCCTGTAAAAACAAGACAAGCACCCTACAGAGACATGTCATGTGCATCAAGATGACTTATTGTCTCTAATTGTTTTCCATAATCAGGATCAGCTGCCATTGCCACCCTTACCCTGTGTAATTCTTTTTTTTCCCCATACTAATGTCAGTTTGACAGACCTATGAGTTATTCTTCATTCCATCTTGGTTCACTACTGGTTTTCTTCTCATCCTTCAGTTTCCTTCATGTCGTCTGGGACTTTTGCATTATCCAAATATTTATTGAAGAAAATATTAACTCTCCAACAGCTTTTTGACCATTAAAATAAAAAACAACAAAAAAAACCCCAACAAACTTGTATGAAGGTATCACACCTCCTGATTTTAAGATGTCCAATTATAGTCACTCGTTTTTCATCTTCCTTATAGACTACTGGGAAATCTATTAATTAGTTAATAACTATCACCATTGCATTATATCACTACTTGATTGAAAACTGGAGATGAGATCAGATCCTAAGCCTTGAAGAGCTTTTTTGGATAACCCCAACTTTTAAATCAACTGTTTTAATCCAGAGCCTAAAGGAAACAACAGGAGCAAATGAACAAGACCTGCTGACTTGGTAGCACTTACTGTGCCTGAGGAGGTTTAATCTCAGTTAACATTTAACAGCTAAAATGTTTATAACTGAACCTATGAGGGAGCTTGCTATTGCTGAAAACATATCAACCACCTACGATACCGTAACTGCACTTTATGGTATCCTAGTGTCCTGAATACCTTCTGAGCATTTCATCCTTCAGAAACAAAATAACCAGATTTCTGTTTTCTCAGCTGTATTCAGGATATTTCTGAAACCTAAAGCTGCATATCTGTTTAACTATTTGCTTGATGTTATACATGAGACAGAAATTACATCTAAATTCAGCTACAACAGTAAATAACCACCCAGCCCTTCTTGAATTTATGGACTAGTCACCAATCACTAGCAGGATTAGTATGAATTCAAAAGGCTACCCAAAGATGTAGCTATTAAAGTGTATCAATGAGTATATCTTAAACAATAACACACAGGATGAGAATGAATTATTGAGTGGTATTAAGTACATAATTTGTCTGCAGTATGTAATTCCCCACCCATCTCTTGCAAGTGCACTAAAACCCCTGCAACATTTAACAACAACAGAGGTGAACTATTTGTTCTGTCAGAACTTATTCAGAGATAAATGGTCCACTAAGAAACAAGGAATTTTTTACTTCTAGTAAAATATGTTCATCTCCACTAATATGTCCTTATTCTGTGTACAATAAGCCTCTGCTAATTTCATATTAGCACAATTAGATAGTTAATAGGCATAATAACCCCTTCACATCATTTATAAATTCACCTTCAAACCATTCTCACAGGGTTGTGTTTATAGTTCTTTGTATTTTACTTCAGTTTGGATCATTATGCAAAAGAACTCATTTATTTCCTGAAGTGGTCAGGCACCAGGACTAGATTGTTATAGGTCCCTTCCAATATTCTATTCTTCTGTTCTATTCTATTCTATTCTATTCTATTCTATTCTTCTGTTCTATACTATTTCTGTAATTTTGAGGTTTGTGTTGTTTCCAGTGATGACCTTTCCAATGAAAAAGCTGCTCCAGAAATATCATAAACTAGTTTTGTATGGTTTTTTTGAGGGTCTCCTTAACACAGGCAATAGAAATTCTAATAAAATCACACATGTCCAGCATTAATGAAATATCAAAACAAAACCAAGCAACAACAAGTGAACAAAATTAAATCCTTTAAACAAAGTCACGACTAAACATCATCAGAAGGACTGTGCTTCCTTTAGAGAGCCTTGCTGATCAAAAGGTCTAAATTTCACCTGCAACTCAGTAAATCACAAATGTAGCTTTTTGTGAGTTAAGAGTTTATGACACTTTGAGTGACAGATGAGCAGAATGACTTAATAAGCAGTGAATGGGATGGGTTAGGTGCTTGGACAAATAGGCTGGGACTATTTGGCAAAAGCCACTACCAGCCCTGCTTAACTGGCCATTCTGGAATGAAATAACCACAGGCAAATGTGAAGACTACATAAGAGAAAAGAAATACTTAGTTTGTGGAAGTCCCATACAACACTCACACCAACTAAGAAGTTACTAAGCACTTATTCAACCTATACTTTTCACATCTGTGAAAAGTCTCTAACTAGCCTAAGAATTCTCTTAGATCTTCAACAGTTGCACCACGGGTTGCAGTTTTAACACCTTTCTTTAACTGGCATTGAATATATGCAGAGCTGCTGGAAAGCACTAAGACATGGAGATGCAGTAACGCTTCATGACGAGTTGGAAGCAAGATACGTGAGTACCAAAAGGTATGGCAACCACATAACTCACACTGTTGCTATAAAGGGAATTTAAAAGAGAGTAATAGTAAAGCTAGAAATTGCCCTTATGAGAAATAAGCCTAAATAACAATTAAAAAAACCCCAACCAACCAACCACACAAAAACCCAAACCCAAAGTACGATTTCTCTTTTTCTGGGGAACAAAAAAAGGATAAATTAAACAATATTCTTAAAAATGTTCTCACTTCTACAAAGAGAGTCCTCAAAAGCCCAAAGGAAAACAACATTACAGTTATTCATTCAACATACAATCTTGGGGTGGTGCGACTGACCTCCTTCTGGTCTTTGGAAATTACTTCTGGTATCACTGCTGAAGAAAAAAAAATCCTTTAAATACTGTATCTCACAAGATATGCAGGAAGCTGCCCATCTCCTCCTCCACTGCAGCTCTACACATTTGATTACTGAAGAACACAATTAACATCTGCAACTGATGGCAATGGATAATTATTTTCATAACTTCCTAATCAAAATGCAGAAGTTTAGATACACAGATATGCATGAGAAAAAGCAGCTTATTTATACTTGGGTTGAAATTCATTTCATTCTGTTATATTTGTGTTAGGCAAATGTGTCAGAAGACATTATATCTCTATGGGTCATCATGACATTTAGCCTCTCAGAGTCCTTATCACACACACTGCTAAGGAAGACTGAAGAGAAGCATACAAATGATATTCTACCCAAGTGGAAACACAACCTTTGCTGCTCTATCAGTTCACCTACTGCCCCGATCCCTCGTCTTAAAATCCCATTATGCTGAAGAATCTCTCAATTTAGAAGAGAATATGAATATACTTTTTACTCATGGCATGACATTCAGGAAGAAAAAAAAAGGCATGTCACAGGGATTATTCAGTACAGTGCAGTCCAGTCAGGTCCCATGCTTATTCTGTTGTTGGCCTTTGCTTAAAGTGCATAGCTTGGATAATGTAGCATTAAGCTTTATCTTCACATAGTTCTAGATTACTGACAAATAAAATATACATTCTAACTCACACCCTTCAGTTCTCTCCAGCAAAATTTCCTACATAATGCTGAAATAACAGATTTTAGCACAGTTTATCTAATCTGTGTGATGAAAAGTGACTTTCTAGCCATATAATGTGGCAGCGTATGTCTGAGAGTCCAAGAAAAGGTTTGGGAAGCACAGTATCTGTCAACTCACCATCTATTTTGAGTACTGTTTCCCTGATACAACCTATCACTGTTCTGATTTGATCTTCTGAGTGCAGTAACTCAAAATATAAAACCAGGTCAATACAAATCAGCGCAATACTACAGAATTCTTCTGAGTGATCTCTGTGATCCCTGCTATGCTCAATACCTACTGCACCAGGTGACATTTCTATTACTAGGAAGAGAATTATGATGGCTCCAGTGCAAAGTGGCATCATGCAAATTACATTAAAACAGTGGAACTCTTGAATCATGCTTCCTCACAGATGCAGCTGACAGTTAAACACCTCAGACTAGACATACAGCTTCTGTACCTAAATTTGGAGGAGATGCAGTATGGTGAACAAAGAGAAAGGTTCCTTCATAGTGGAATTTGAAACAGAAACCCAGATTAGGCACCCCAGACTGTGAACCTTGAATTATGGTGATTATTAAAATCAGCTTGTTAGCTCCCAGCTTAGGCATCCCTGCATCCTACCAAAGTCACCACAATAGTGGCCCTTGGGCACCCTGTTGTGTCCTGATGCCACATGCAGACATGAATCATGACCAGCATCCAGATGTTTCAACAGAACTACAGACATTTTAAAAATATCTCATCCACATCAGTTCCTTGTCCCAGCCTTTCTTCCAAATTGCATTAAGTACTGAGACAATACATGGATCTTGGAAAAATGTAACCATCTTGTATGGTGGTGTAAGTGGAGATAATAGTGGAAAGTGTAAGTGGAGATATATTTTATATCATTTCTCTCAAAAATATACATTTGGTGGAGCTGAGAACAGAAGTAGTAGAAAGTAAAAGTAGTAGAAGTAGAAAACCATAGTCCTATGGTTTTCCTTGTGCTGAGGTTTAGGGGCTGTAATTTAAGCTGCAGATCCAAGTATTTTCTCAGCCTGGAGGTTGTCTGTGATATACAAACCCTACCACTTTACTACACAGTGGTGGTCTCATCACTTCAGTGTTCACAACAGAGGAAATGCTGCCCACTGAGAGTGAGGGTTACCAGACAAGAACCAGTCTACGACGTTTAATTACTTCTTTATAAAAGAACTTGGGTTTTGCTTATATAGCTTGCTCTTTTACTCCCCAGCATGTGGATCCACTCTGGAAACATACTCCCAAACCTCCTGGAATCTGTCCTGTATCATGGCTTTCCATGAGAGCTACAGAATAATTAAACCATCAAACAGCTGCTGTTACAAAGAGGCAGAAGAATTTTTATAGGAAGCAAACCCGGGCTCTGCAATGTATTTCTCTCCAGAATGACTATGAGATGTAATGGCCTCCCCAAACAAAATCAGGCTTTCTTTCATCATCACTAGGTCTTCTCCCACAAACTGTAGCAACGCCCCCGTCACACCTACAAATGAAAACATTCACAAACTACTGTGCCTTCCACAAGATGGGAATGAAGAGATGATTCCACTTCCCCACCACTTACATTTACACCTCCACGTGTGACAGAGAGGCCAGGTGTACCCAGACCCTCGAGAGAAGGAGACAACGCAAGATACACTTCAAACTCCTGCTTCAGTCTTTACGGGAAGAATGTGTCTGAAGCTGACAGTTATCCATTAGAAGTTTTAGGACAAGCTTTCATCCAGCTCTCCATTTTAAACACATCAAAGGCTTTTTTTCTCTCGTTATGCTGTCTTTTGTTGTTATTTCTTCTAAAAGAAGCTGTTTATTGACCCTTGGCATCTGTGACCTTTCTAAGCTTCTGCCCTGGCAGATGGCACATGCCATGATTTCCAGAGGGCTTAGAGGGCCATTTCACAGCTTCCCAAAGTAGCTGACATGCTTTAATGAATACAAGCCAAAATAGGACTTGTACTCCTGCTTTGTGGGTAAAAGTCTCTATAGATATCATACAGTATTTAGTTTATCATCTACATGGATATAAATCTCCAAGTGGAAAAAAACCATAAAGGTGAGGAGGGATGCTCTTTTAAAAGCACAGAGGTGATATCCAGACAAAGGAATGAGATTTAGCCATTGAGGTTATACTCTTAGTGCTGCCATAGCACCAGAGACACTGTAGGATCTGCAGAAATGAACACTGTGAAAAGAAACAGCTGAGTCATGGGAAAACTGTCATTAACAGGGAGAGTTGTGATTATGAGCACAGTCAGAACTGATTTCATCAGCTGCTCTCCGACACACTTAGACGTCCACTCCTTCTATGTCATAAGCAAACTTCCCTTCCCTTCTAGAGAACTTGCAAGCAGTTGTGAGTACCTGAGATACTAAGGATTGTGAGGCTAACAGCATCTGCTCAAACACCACAAAATAACTGAAGTATTTATTGTTGTTACAACAGTATTTCTTGCTGTAACAAAAGGAAAAGCCGTTTTTAGCAGTGCTCCCAGAAAAAGTCACAGCCAAGTGTCCAACGTGTTTATCAGAAACAGGTATTATGAAGAAGCACCAAGAAGTTAATATGAAGTAACAGAGGCAATGCAGCCCGTGGGGAGTCTATGATCAAGAAAGAGATCAAGGGACTAAATCTCTTCTGTAGCTATATCAAAATTATCTGCATTCAGTATGGTGAATTTTAAAACACACCTTTCAAGCAAAAGCCTTTAATCCACATAACTCTAATTTTTTCTACAAGGTGTCTGTGGGGTTTCTGTTTGTTTAATATTTTCTATGGAGTCAGAAGGCAAGAGTTTTGTCACATTATAGCTTTGCATTTTATTGCATTACACATCTGGGGCAGCCAGATTCTGCGATCTGTTATAGGATTTTCGGTCTGATGTCTCAATTTCTTTGTTAATCAACGCCCATTTGAGAATCAGACACAAATATAATTACTCTGTGTTTCATCTGAAAGCCTGAGGTAAGAAGGGAAATGATCTAAATGTAACATGTGAAATCTCGCATCTGTTCTGAGGAAGCATTAAATCAAAATAAGAACCACGTGATTAAGCATCAGCTTCATAAACCCCCTTGATAAAAAAGCTGGGAAAAAGAGTTTCAGAAGGAAAGCAAGTATCTGTTTATGAGACAATAATGAACTTTTTATGGGGTTCATTTCATGCCAGAGGCACACATTTGGTGAAAGGCTTGTATTCTGGAGAGTCATAAAAGGAAAGGTTCAAGGATGCTCAGTTTCCACACAAATAAATTCACGCAGAAGTCCCAAGCCAATCTTATAACCATCCATTTCCTAACATCAAGCTAAGAAACATGACATCAGATTCAGTATAAACCTTTGCTGGAAAAATATTTGCATACATTTGAATTTCATTATAAAGTTTGCAAAGAGAAGACTGTTCCTTATATAATTACCACTGTGGGTTTTTTGTTCTCGAGGTGGTGCAATTTAGCTTTTTACATGTCGTTTTACATGTTTTATAAATGATGCAAAATCCTATTCATTTTCTTTAAAAAAGATACGATGCATTCTTCTAAAAGATTTCTTTTGTGCTTTACTAGTAATTTTTTCATTCAACCACTTCCTGGAGACTATTTTTGGTAAACTGTTATGGTGTCACTTCATTCCCACTCCAGTGCATTGTGTTTTGGTTTGTTTCTGAGGAAATATTCCTTACTTTTCACAGGAAAAAAAAAACCCAGTAAGAGTAGGCAGCCTATTTTTTAACACAGAGTGTCACCAGGTCAAGCAGTTTTGTGAAAGATTATTAAAAGTATGCTGAGGGTGGAAAGTTTGCCATCAGTGGCCTGAGTTAAGAGTGTATTAGATAACCTCTCTGCAAGACAGAACTGACTTTCACTGCTGATTCACAAGAGGTCTTCTAGATGCCAGCCACAGAAATGGAAGTCTTGCAACCCCACGATTACAAATCGTTGAGAATTATACCATTTATTCCTGCTTTTCAAGTATATTGATGACAAATGACATCACATTTTGTAGCTGTAACATCAATCGGTGTAAAAAAGAACAGGGTGCTAAGAAATAGTGTGACTACAAGAGAAATAAATAAACAAATCCACCCAGTCACCAGCATAAAATAGCATCAACCTTTTGAGTTCTAATTAAGATCAATTCAAGTAGAGGGGGGAAATTCTGGGCTTCAGTGAAAGATCTGAAAAAGAAGAAGATGTGAATGAAGATCTGCAGTTAGTTCCCAGCTGTGTAACTCACTTCCTGAGGAGCTGCAGACTGATGCCTGTGCTGGCAACTATGATATTTCTTTCCTTCTTACAAATCCTCACAGTAGCTCAGATCAAAAGCTCCATTTAGATCGCAACTTAACTATTTAAAGGTGACAGAATGGGTAGGGGTTACTTCAGCTGAGTCATGATCATATTTGAGACTTGCATCTTAATGTATTCAACTCCAAAGATATATGTCATTTTTCAGGTTTGGAATAAAAACCAAAAAAGAATGAAAGCACCATCTATAGAAACTTTAAAAAAAAGCTGGGTTACAAATAAACATCAATATCAATATTTAAAGAGAGTGGGAACTTTAAAAAGCATTATTCAAACATTACTTCCATCTGGTTACTCTGCTTATTTTTTTCTTTTCCTCAGTCTCATCTCCCAGTCTGCTTCTTTTATGGTCAAAGAAGCAACGTGCTTTCTATTTGTCTAAACAATTTTATCACTTCAAGCATAGTGCTTTTCTAGGCTTATTGACAACTTCCTATATTTAATCAGACATTTCCTCAGATATTTACAGCACAACATTAAAAAGATGAGCAAGACTGGCCAAGAAAATGATAAAAATGGTCCTCACAAATAAAAAAAACCACGAATTTTTGTGTTGTCTTATCTATCACAACCTAAAATGCAATAGACATTAGAAAGTGGGAGTATTTTTCAGATCAAGTAATCATTGCTGTCCTGAACACACCGTCTATTCAGCTGGGTAATCATGGGTTCTCATTTCTGTATTTTTACAGAGAGATTATTCCATAAGGGCATGCTTTATAGCCACAACCAATCCACCTCCAGAAAAGTTACAGTAAGGGAAATCATGGATGGAAGAACCTGAAGAACTTAGTTCTACAAGATTCACTATGGCTTAAGAGCTTTCCTTTCATTAAAGCAGAGGATTTGCTGCAGAAAAAAACCCACACTCACTGACAGAACTTAGCTATGATGCTGGTCAAACCACCTTCCTCCCACTCCCAACCCAAACCCCAATCCTTTAGCTGAAAGCATCACCTTCTACTTCAATTGCCACATAATTTCCACTGTTAAAAATATGCAGCATCACAATCATACAAAAGCATAAAAGAAACAAGGAACATACGATGGACATAGATACTGCTTCTTTTTCCCTTTTCCCTTCTTTGAAGACTTCTCCTTGGAATAGACTTCTTCAACCCAAAAGGAGAACGAGATGACAAAGAAAGCCACTAGTAACAACTTCATCTTGAAGATTAAGCTTCAGAGAAACCTTCAATCTGTGGCAAAAGAAAAGAAAGAGGTTTAGTAGGGCTCTGTGTGGCAAACGGGAACACTTACCTACAGAACTGAACAAATGGGTGCGTTTGGGTTTTTTTTTAAGTTGGATCTCAGTTGCCTTGAGTCTGTGGAGGTGCACTTCTGACTGGCAATTTTCAGAGTCAAGTAGCTTCCCAAAGTTACAAGACTGAGTGAGGAACAGATTCTTAAATCTGCAAGTTTGCTCCAGTGTGTTTAAGAAATAAACATGATGTCCTTCAAAGGCTGCCTAAGCTCCTTACAAACTCGGAAACAGAATTCCTCACCAAAACTGTCATGTACCAGCTGCATTAAACACGGTTAAATGTGAGCAGCTATCTAGCAAGGCAGCACACTGCCAGCCCCTATGGCCTTGCACAGATGAAATAGAGCCATCATTTTGATGCTAGTTATGAGAAAGGATGACAAATTATTTTAAGTACAGACTATAAACACAAATTACTGTTTTGCATGACGTACTCTCACTGTGGTGCCAGAACTGAAAGGGCCTTGCAAGGAAGACTAAACCTGTGACCCACCTGCCCCCGGTCACAGCCACACGACACCCGGGGTATTTTCTATTTGCTTCCCACCCCACAGGTAATTCCCAGACATTTCCCTGAGCCAGTGGAAACCTCACAGCTGCCTCAGTACCTGCTACATTTTCCACTTTCATTTTATCTTAATTTAAATTCCTTTTAAGGAGTAGTGGCTGCCTCTCTCTCCCTCCTCC
>VWZY01006536.1:195174-231944 GCA_013399075.1 Chloroceryle aenea | reverse complement strand
GAAGCAGCCTCTGGTCTTTGGCAGGAGGGGAATATTCTCGGTGCCGGTGGCGGAATTCCAACGGACCTGGTGGGAACAAGAGAATAGCGGCGGAGAGGGGCTGAGTATGATGGGGGGAAGACAGGGTGCAATGCTGCATAGATTTCAGAATATATATACACACACACACAGAGTCAGTAGTTACCGTTGCTTCATTTAATGTGCAGACTTTCCCTGCAAAAAAGTAAGGTTTGTTTTGGGGATGGACGTGTGTCCTTGGTACAGAGGATGTTGGTTTCCCGGGTGCTATAAAATTTAACTGTTTTAAATAGAGACATAAATGGAGCAGAAATTTCATACCTAAAATTCTTTCTGGAGCTCCTTGTATCTTACACTTAAAGAAATATGTGCCGAGCTTCCTGCTTACGCCAGCTTTTTGGCCTGTATTTTAGCAATGGACTGACATCTCTGTCCTGACAGAGCTGCACCATCTTAGGTTAGCAAACACCCATCTTCCCGTCAACAGTTCAAAGGCATCATCTCCCATACATCTCACACTCCTTTTAGTGACAAAGTCACTGAAAATCATGACCATTTCCAAGTTTTCTTTATATTCCAGCCTTATTTCTTATCACTCCTAGTATAAGCTGCCAATATGATAAAAAAGCAGCATCACCTGAAGAATACTTTTTAATATATACAATGGATCCATGATTGTCATACATCAAGAGGCGCTTTCTGCAGTATCCCGGAACCCCTGTCACGCTTCTTGGTGAAGCTCTGTTGGAGTCTAGACTGTAATAATAGACAAAAAGTGGCAAAAGTCATATCTTTGGCAATGAGAAGTGGGCACGTGACATGTCATGGCACATGTCATGGCACATGTCATGGCACGCAGCAAGCACCGTGCAGATTCCTTTATACTCAGATATCAAGTACCCTCCGTTCCAACTTCTGAGCAACATTCCTGTCCCAGATGAATTATAGACACACTCTGAAGGTGATTCCAAGCCCTTCAGAATCTGCTGCCACGCGGTGTACACATGCTGCCATACGTGAGACCAGGTACCCACCAACTGCCATTTCTGGTTTTCCACATTTTTGCTTTGATATTGGGGATAAGATATGAGGATGGACGTGCCCCGTGTTCATGTTAAGAAAGCCTTAACACAGTAGAGCAGAACAAGCACCTGCAACAGCCACAGCAGCAGCAGCAAAGGAACAAATGCCTGGCAGCACCGTCAGTCTGAGGTGCTGCAGCCACAGCAGGCTCTGCTTTCTTCACGCTGCTTCCTGCAGGCACTGAATCCTGCTGCTTGCTACCTCTTGCATGCAAAGCACCTAACTGCTTCCTTTGGACTGGCTGCAAACCCTCTGGCATTTTCAAGGGCTTCCTGATGTAGCTGTGGTTGTAAACACCTAGGGATGGAAGAGTATTTGTGGTAATTCAACAGGACAGTGAGTAAAACAGAAATGTATACCATCCACTCCCCAGGTTCACCTTAAGTAAGAGCACATGGCTAATATTTTTTTATTGCAAATAGAAGTGAGATATTTGTGACAAAGACAAGAAAAGGGGGCTGCTTCGGTAAAACCAACGTAGCATCTTCAGGTGTCTTACACCTCCCAAAATGTATCAAATACTACAAAGAAATATTTCAATAGCCTTTGATTTATTTTTTTTTAACACACTTAAATGAAATAGGTGTCAGCTCTCCAGCAAGTGCTAGCAGTGAAGGGTCTGTGGGAAGAGCCCTCTCCTCCCACATCCCACCATATAAAAGCTGGCCAAGGTCACAGACGGATGCCTTCTTACCTGGCAGCGCCTTCTTGGCGGGCCAGCAGGGACAGAAAAATCCCACTGCTCAAACCACTCCCCTGCTTGGCGCTTGCCAGAAGAGCTGTCACACACGCATCCTCTGAAGGACAGCCCGCACACCATTCCTACCATAGTGCCAGCTGACCTGGCAATGCACAGACAGGAAGGACTGGGGAAAAATCCTTCCATAGAAGCCTTGTACCAGCAAGCTGCTTGATCATGACTAATGGGCCAGGTTCTGCTGATTGGTTCTGCTGGTAGTTTGTGTTCCAGGGGTCCTGTCAAAGAGAAATAAGTACATAAATTATAAGTTTTACTAGTAGTAAATTAATAAATAAAGGCAGACCTGTGCCTGTCTCATCATTATTGTCCTTCACTGTAGGGGTGGACTTAGCAATCTTTCTTCTGTTTGCAGTCGCTTTTGAGTCCACTGTTGGGACTATCTAACTATTGATTCAAAGATAAGCACATCAAGGCCCCCTTGCTTTCTATCACTCCTCACTGAAGCGGGAGACGGGGTGCAGCTGGGCAGTGATTCCAGGATAAACTCGGTAACAGCGTGGTGGTATTAAGCAGTTACTCTTTGCTTGCAGTGCTGGACACAGAGGGGATCACTCCTCCACCTGTGTGTGTTGCCTGCAGTTAACCAGAACATACTTACACAAAGTCTGCATGACTATGCATTAGATTTCCAAAAATTTGCTTACATATTCATTAGTTTTCCGTGAAATTATTAACATATGTGCCTGCCCAATCTCTGCCTAGTGCCACAGGGGCAATTAGTCTGTGAGGGTCTTAGGGTGGTCTGCCTCATTTCTGCTGACAAACCTGCAGTGCCAGTTTTAACAGGTCTCCTGCTGTGCCCACATCACCTTCGTTTTGGTGAAAGACCCTTACATTCTGTTCCCTAAAGAATGCATGCAAGCTTGCAGAACAAGTGCTGATAAGTAATTTATCAGGGCTTTGTACAATAATTAGTTTAGGTTAGTATCTGAAGCTGACAGAGACAGGATTAGTAAGGTTTCCTTATCACTGTGCTCATTTCTCCAGTTCAGGGATAATTCCCAGGAATTCCTGATCTCCAGCATTATCACAATCCCTAGAAGACATCTGCATAAACCATACGCAAACTCTAACAGGACCTTTCCTAGTGATCAGCCCAGGGATATTGGTCCTTTCCTTAGTTTGCAGTGGTGGAACGCAGGGATCTGGAGATCCAGCATTCCCCTCTGCTGTTCAATCACACAAAGCTGTATAAAGGAGAATTTCTTTGGGTTTGTTTTGGTGCTCTTTTTAGTCTGCTTTCTTAAGGTAATTGGTTTTGTGCAGCAGCCCTCTGTATGAGTGCTTGTTTCAAACAGTGTTGCAAAGCTTTGATTCTTTTCCACTGATTGGTACCACTTGTAAACACACACAAAACCAAACCAACCAAAAAACCAACCAAAAAAACCCAACCACACACACACACAAAACCTCACAAAGTTTTGTAATGACAGCTGTCTGGGAAGACAGAGGGGGGAATGTTCCTGCAGAAGGAAAAATGTGAGAAAGGAAGCAGATTGGCCTGGCTGGTTATTAGATATCAGAACATCCACCTGGGAGGAAGATAGTACAAATTCTTTAAACACAAACATATTTAATTCATAAAGTATCTGCTTTATTAGAGGAGGAATTTTGACTGGAAACCAGAATTGCTAATGTAAAATAGCCAACAAAATGTTATTAAAACCATTACCAAGCTTTTTTCAGGAAAGCAAATGTCTATTTTTAAATTTCTGTTTACAGAAGAACACATCCCTTTAGCTTTCAGATTAATGCAGTTAGAAAGCCTGGTGGCCACAAGACCCCCAGCTATTGGAAATCAATTTAGTTTCAATGCTCACCAAACTAGTTTTTCCTACAGATTGGCTTGATTTAATTCACATTTTTAGAAGGATTTCATGTTCTGCAACCTTTGTAATTACAGCCATTTTTTCTTTCAATCACCTGTCACATGTTGATGGCTTTGGATCATCTGGAAGGTGTAGATGTTTACAGGGCTTCTGAAGAAAAAAATATTTCTAAAGGATGGTGCAAGCTCTTTGTTCTTTCCTCTTCTACTCTTGTAAAAAGCTATATATCCTCATGTCATTGTAGGAAGTGGGGACAATATAAGTATTTGGTATAAAAGTTTTCTCCCTTCTGGTACCAATGACCAGAACTGTGGATGGTACCTGATTTCTTTCCTTCTGAAAAGCCATTCCTGAATGAAAAGTGATTTTCATTCCATATTGAAATACAGACACTTAAAGTAGCAAAGCCAGAAGTGAATAAAATAAGAGGCAAACCATCAGATGAAGAAAACGATAGTCTGTCCTCCTTAATAAAATAATAAAATGATAGTCTGTCCTCCTTAATGTTCCAGTTCTCTCATCTCTCCTCCCTTTACAAATACTGAGTGTGACAGATGATCCTTACAGGTCAAATTTGCTGTTGAATTCATACTAGTATGCCTTGGTGGAGGCTGTAAAATGAAGACTTTTCAGAGAGCTGTGTGCACAATGAAGTGTCTCATTTATTGACATTAAAAAAGAAAATGATTAGAAGCATGTACCCCTTCAAACATGGTATTGCTGGTAAACATAATAAGCCTGGCCTACATTAGGCTTTATGTATCTGATAGATAAATAGCTTGTCAAAAGAGCAATGGCATATTGTCATGGCTTAGGGTCAGGGCAGCCTGCTAGACTGTAAAAGACAATCTCTGTTAATCTCCCTCCCTCCTCAAAAGAGAAGAGAAAGAGACTAAGGGAAAGAGACATCTAAAAAGAAAGAAAATCAGCTTTAATGAAAATGAAGATAATAAGAAAAATGGAATATATACAAACATATACAAAACTAGTATTGAACTCAGCTCCTCCCCCCTCAATGGCAATTATGTCACCATCAACACTGGTGCTGTGGAGCAGGCACTGGGGCAGTCCCAGACTGGGCCCCACAGCAGATGGAGCTGTGCTCAGGATCTGGATTCTGGTACTGGATTCAGGAACAGACAGACCAGGATTGAAGGCAAAATGGACAGAGTCCTCCTGGGATGCTGGCCATTGAAGAAGAGAGAAGAAACAGGAAAAGGACCCAAACTAAGCTGAGCAGGACCCAAGCAAAGCCCAGTGGGATCCTGATTTATTCAGCTTTATTCTGAATATGATGTATATGAGATAGAATCCCTCACTTGCCAGTTTGGGGTCACCTGTCCTGTCTGTTCCTCCCTACAGGTGCCACCTTTTACTTTCTGCACCCCCCAATGGGGTTCACAAGACCCAGCAGTGGCCTTGGTCTTCACCCCAACCTTGGCAGTAACTCTGACCACGGGGTGTTCTCACTGCTAGCAGCAGACACTGCCTGTGCAAACAGCCTGCTGCCTTCAGACAGGGCAGGGAGTTAAAGGAACTGAGCTGAAAAGTACAACCACTGAACAGAACCAGCTCTGTTCTCACCCAAACCAGGGCACGTACATTGACCATAAACATAATCAGCAGAGTACATGTCCTGCAATCCCTGAAAGGATTGATCAATATGGAAAGCAGAGGATTCCATCTTAGAACACAGATATCCATATGTTGTATAGAATATGGATAGCAGTTCATTCATATAGCATATGGAACAGCAGTTCATTCTACGGTTCTCTAAAAGAGATTAAAGTTTAATCCCAGGTCACCAAAGCCAATGAGATTTGCATTGATGCTATCAGTGGGTGAAAAGAGTTTTCAACCTAAAAAAGCAGACACCAATGTGATTAAATTTATAGTTCCTGTTGTCATGCAAATAAGCCCAGGACCTTTTAATAACTAATAATATTGCTATGTGAAGTTCAGTATGTTCCTAAAAGACAGCTTAATCAACCTCAGAAATGTATTCTCTGTCAAAAAGTGTTCTCTCATCTGAAACACCTCCCCTCGTGATGGAGTATTTTACTAGTGACACTGAACTAACTTGAACTCTTGTTGCACCTTCTAACACCTGCAGTCAGAGTAGTGCTTTAAAAAAAGGTCTGCACACAATCATATCCTTATAATAGTGTTAAAAGATCAACTAAATCTCTCTTGAAAATTACTTAGGTTCATTTTCTACCAGTAAGAAGATATTTTGGAAAGTTCAGGGAGATTAGTCACACCAGTTTGGGAGGCAGTGGGGGGAATCAAAAGATGACTGTTTGTATACATACACATTTAACCCATAGGATCACATTTAACCCCCATGTTTCAATAAAACTGTATGGCTGTGTAATTAATTGGCTGAACACATTTAGGGCCAGCACCACTGCTTTTGTGGATTATACTGTCATTTAAGAATTGAGATACAAGTCAGTTGTGAAAAGGATTAGCTTGCCAGCTTCAGAGTTCTTAGAGGCAGCATTCAAGCACAATTGGCAGACGTAAATGACTTGTGAAGAATTAATGCATGGTTAATAATTGTTATCAACATGCTACAGACATGAGCTGTATGCCTCATGAGTAATTGTACCACAGCTCCATGTTTACAAATTGATAAAGGATATTGCTGTACCTTGGAAAGAACCAGGAGGACAGTTATTACTGAAATGTCATTCAGCAACACATTCTCTGCTTTCTGCAACATAAACACTTTCTAAAGGCACTTACTGGATGCAGAGTGCTATGTAGGTTTAAGTACCTGTCTCTATTTGCCCGACTTACATAATAAAAAGAAAGGAAGGGGCAGGTGCTTTTCTGGGCAAGTGAAGGCAATTCCAGCTAATCAGAGTTTGTAGTGTGATTTGGGGTTCCTTCTGGCTGACCCTGTTGGAAAGATACCTAGGTGATCCTGAGGACAGAATTCAAGACAGCCTGCAATGTCACATTCTAGTCTCCTTTTTGCCCACTGTAGTGCATGTGCTCTGCCTGAGTCACATTGTTGATGTGCTTTACTGTAGTAGCTTCTTTTTACTTAAATCCTTCTTGATTTGCACGCAGTCTGAACAGCTGTCAGCTACCTGCTAGACATATGGTGCCAAAGGCCCCCAGGGCAAATTTCTTATAACGCACAAGATTCTGAGTTGCAGTCTGTGGAACAGTTCTAGCACTGTCACGGTGTCATTAAGGAATTGTGCCTAACCTGGGCTCCGAATCCAGACTGTACACGAGCCACAAAATTCGTTGGATGCAGTACTTCAGGTGGGGTCTCATAAGAGTGGAGCAGAGGGGGAGAATCCCCTCCCTCAGCCTACTGACCACAATTCTCCTGATGCAGCCCAGTAATTGACTTACTGGGCTGCATCCTGTGATTCTATGATTGCTGGCTTGTGTTCAGCTTTTCACACACCAATAACCCCAAGTCTTTCTCCACAGGGCTGCTCTCAATCCACTCATTACCCAGCCTGTATTTGTGCTTGGGATTGCCTTGACCAAGGTGCAGGACCTTGTGCTTGGCCTTGTTGAGCTTCATGAGGTTGGCATAGGCCCACCTCTTCAGACTGTTGAGGTCCCTCTGGATGGCATCCCTTCCCTTTGGGCTTGTCAACTGGACCTCACATTTTGGTGCTATTGGCAAACTTGCTGAGGGTGCACTCGATCCCACTGTCCATGTTGCCAACAAAGGTGTTAAACAGCACCGATCCCAGTACTACCCCTTGAGGAACACTGCTTGTCACTGGTCTCCACTCAGAGTTGTTGACTGCAGGTCTTTGAGAGTGACCATCCAATCAATTCCTTATTCACTGACTGGTCCATCCATCAAATCCATCTCTCTCCAAATTAGGGACAAGGATGTCATGCAGGTCAGTGTTGAATGCTTTGCACAGGTCCAGATAGATGACTCTAATTGCTCTTCCTTTATCTATCAATGCTCNGTTAAACAGCACCGATCCCAGTACTACCCCTTGAGGAACACTGCTTGTCACTGGTCTCCACTCAGAGTTGTTGACTGCAGGTCTTTGAGAGTGACCATCCAATCAATTCCTTATTCACTGACTGGTCCATCCATCAAATCCATCTCTCTCCAAATTAGGGACAAGGATGTCATGCAGGTCAGTGTTGAATGCTTTGCACAGGTCCAGATAGATGACTCTAATTGCTCTTCCTTTATCTATCAATGCTCTAACCCCATCACAGAAGGCCACCAAATTGTCAGGCACAATTTCATAGAATCATAGAATGTTAAGGGCTGGAAGGGACCTCGAAAGATCATCCAGTCCAACCCCCCTGCCAGAGCAGGATCACCTACACCAGGTCACACAGAAATGCATTCANGCTGGATGGCAGCGCAGCCTCTGGTGTGTCAGACACTCCACCCAGCTTGGTGTCAGCAGCAAACTTGCTGACAGTGCACTCTGTGCCCTCAGCCAGGTCATGATGATGTTGAAGGAATATGATGAACATGTTGAACAGGACCGGTCCCAGCACCAACGCCTGTGGAACCCCACCAGTTACAGGCCTCCTGCTGGACTCCATCCCATTGACCACAGCTCTCTGGCTTCTTTCCTTCAACCAGTTCCCAATCCAGCTCACTACCTGATCACGCTGACCATGCTGTCTCAGTTCAGCCAGAAGGATGCTGTGGGAGACAGTGTCAAATGCCTTACTGAAATCAAGATTCTTGAGTCTTCCCTTTTTCCCTTCTTAAGAATAGGGATGATGTTTCCCCTTTTCCTCAGTCTGCAGGAGTTCCTTTACCTGGTCACTATTTGCAGGCAAGTCTGCTGTCTGTTCCTGCTCCAGGAGAAAGGTCTTGGGACTTCCTGCAGTCTGAGGTGCACACTGCACCTGTTTGCCACACTCCTGGTCCCTGGAGCCCAAGTCCTGGAGCTCCTGGTCCCCAGCCCAAGGCTGCCCTGTGTGTGAGTGGGAGGTGACCACCACTACCCCAGCCCTGCCCATGCCTCACCAGCTGCTCTCTCTGGCGAGAGCTCCTGGCTCCTGGTGGGTCTCCATGCCTCCCTGCTGTTTTCCTGGCTCGGGAAACCCCCCCACTGTTTTCTGTGATCCTTCCCTCTGCTGCGGAACCCATCGGCACTGGAGCTGATTACCTCAGAGAGGGTCCAGTTTTTGAAGAAGGAAGGGTCTTAGATTAGTAAACTGTACAGTGACATCGGAGACAGACGCCACAGTCTTACATGTATAAACCTCCTGGCAGCAGTGATGCCAGAAATGAACTCTAATGGATGTTACTGCACTTGTAATTCCCATCAGCTTTCCCTAATATCTAAGGAGGGCTCTTTTCTGGTCGTTCATCTGGTCTGTAAGGAGTCAGAACCTGGAGGGTCTGAATTACTGACATCCACTGGCCACTTAGTGGCCTAGATTCTGAGGGTGATGTTTCCTGATGGAAAAGTGACAGCATAAACAAAACTCATTGGGGACAGCTGATCTCGAAATCACACAAGGAACACATACTATTAGCATTGAAGTTACACTCCCCAATTTTTATGTCAGCCACAAAAGTCTGGAAGACAGATCACAGGAGACATTTTGCTGCCATTCACCCTCCTGGGAGCTCGAATGCTTTGCCATGGTTCTCCACTGCAGCGGTGTGATGAAGCATGGAGTGATGCAAACACAGCAGCTTGCTGTCCAGAACCGTTTCCAGTCTGTACTTCTCTACATCTCAGGCACACATCCTTAGCTATATTATGGTCTGTCTGGCTCTAGATTGCCTGGACTTTGTCTACTACACAAACAGTCCTTACTTTAGTCTCTGCTTCAGTCACTATGGATGGTCTCACCGTGTTCTTCATGGAGTGTCCCAGTCCAGCTTCTCAGCACCTGCTCTACTCTAATCTTCATGGCTGCTGTCAGCCAGTCCAATGCCACCCCCTGATTCTTGCATGAGGGCCTGGACACTAACACAGAGCATGTGGGAGGGATCAGTCCTCTCACCCATTGCCAGCACAGGGGACTTGGTTCCAAACTGCCTGGGTGGGCTCATCAGTGAAGCCTCAGTTGGAATTAAGGACCTCTAGATAAAACAGTTTTAGGCAAGCGGCATAAAGGAGATGAGTAACACCTCTGAGGCTGGATGCTTATGCTGGCAGTCACAAGCTTCCCAGCTGAATGGTGACTGAAGTGCACTGGGCGTCAGGAATGCTGCCTAAGGGAGAGGGAACAGTTTGTGGTGTTATGTTGAGCTAAGAGCTGATGATAAGGAGGTGAAATTAGCACTGTTAAGGTTCAAACCAGACCACATTTCCTTGTTTGCTTATTCTGAGACAGATAACAAAGCCCAGTCTTACTAAAATAAAATTATTTCACACCTACTTTATTCACTTACAGATTAGGCTATCTGCCCAGTCAAAGAATGGTTGGCTTAATGTGTTTTGACAAGCCCATACTGTATGCTTCTTAGCACCTCATCTTTTAGGTGTATACAAATTGACTATCAAAAATTATATTATGCCCTTTCCCTTTTCAGAATTGCACAAGCCCCCTTCCTCTCTTATCATGATAGTTTAATAGAATCAAACTGGCATCAGGGTCACAGATCCAACGTTGTATTTAGGACTCCTCTCTCCTTTTCCATCTCTAATTTTGTTGTTAACTTCCACAAATATTGTTAGAATTGTTCTGGTTCAAACTGCCCCTCAATATGATCAATTCCAACCATTAACCCAGCAATGCCAGGTCGCTACTAAATCATGTCCATAAATAATCAGGGGATTCTCTGAATTTTCAGAGCAGTAGCTAGACTGGACACTCCAAAAATGGAGTGGCTTCCTATTTTTTTTTCAGTCTTAAATCTACTTCAGGTACTTTTGCATAAAATGAATTTACTATCCCTGTAACAATGCTTAACTCTGCTGTTTATGTTATTAAAGACATTAAAATTAACAGAACATTTCCCTTTAAGATGTACCATGGTCTGGAGCTTTACAGACACACAGATCACAGCAAAACATAGAAATCTTGAGAAGCTCATCGTGAGTTACTAAGAGTGAAAAAGCCACCCAGGGCTGATATTTCTCTGTGTGACATGTTACCATTCTCCCTGAAATGCTCGAGTGAACTTTCCTAAGAAACCAAACAAAAAAAAGATATCTGTTGACTCGTTCAAAAGCATGGACATACTTTCTCAGTCACAGCTAATGATTCCCTTTCAGTTCATGTGGACCAGGACTTTGAGATCTAGTTATGGAATATCACTGTCAGTGTTGATGAGAGGATTTTTTATTGTTATTTTTTTTGTCTTTCAAGACAACTTTGTTGCCAGTCAGCTTATTACAACACAAGTTCAGAGCAGCTGTTGTGTTATTAAAGTGGTGGAAAATAAATGCAAACATAGAAGTCTAAAGAAGTATAGCTCTGAAAGCTCTCTTTCCTTCCTCTATCCCAGGGGAAAACCACACAAAGCTAAGGTTTGACTTCGACTTGGGACAGAGTTTCAAGGCTTATATATCCCATCAGTGAATTCAGCTCAGAAGTGAGGTCAGGTTTTGTCATCTCCTGAATGAACTTGGACCCTGGCTGAGATCTGGACATGTTCCTATGTGACGTACTCTAGGTGGCCCTGCTCTAGCAGGGGGGTTGGACTAGATGATCTTTCGAGGTCCCTTCCAACCCCTAGGATTCTGTGATTCTGTGATTCTGTGAAGTAAAGTAATAATAATGAAAAATACAGGAAACCAAAATAAACCAAACAAGCAAACAACCAACCAACACACAGGGAAAAAAGCTCATTAATGAAAACAAACAAACAAAAAGGAAAATAAAAAGGAGAAAAAAGGAAAATAAAGAAAAAAAAAGGGAGAAAGAAAAGGAAAAAAAAAGTCTTCTCAGAAGAAATGAGTCTGGAATATAAATGAAGCCCCTATACTTGCCCTTTCTTGCCCTTTTTCCCCTTGTCAAGACAGCTGTGACTATCCACATCAATGGGGAGAGAGATTCATGCCCCTGCCAAGCTTGTCTGTGTTTTGGTTTTTTCTGAGATGAAGTATCAAGTTACTATTATCATTTTTTCTACTAAAATCTTCCCAGGACTTCCACAAGACTCACCTTGCTTCTACTGCCTCCGTGAGCATAAATTGTTCAAAAGCTATTTAACTTGGTGTGCCATAGCAACACTGTGTTGCTAGAGAAAAAATGTCTAAAACTTACCTTTCTAGTAATAGATCTGCCCATAGAGTCTTGATCTCTTTAAGGAATTGAGACATTTCCTTAAATCTCAATATGGATCTCCATCCATAGGCATGGACTAGGCTGAGAGTTGGATCTCCATCCATAGGCTTGGACTAGGCTGAGAATTGGATCTCAATCCATAGGCGTGGACTAGGCTGAGAGATGGATCTCCATCCATAGGCTTGGACTAGGCTGAGAGTTGGATCTCCATCCATAGTCTTGGACTAGGCTGAGAGTTGGATCTCAATCCATAGGCGTGGACTAGGCTGAGAGTTGGATCTCCATCCATAGGCTTGGACTAGGCTGAGGGTTGGATCTCCATCCATAGGCTTGGACTAGGCTGAGGGTTGGATCTCCATCCATAGGCTTGGACTAGGCTGAGGGTTGGACTTCACTGTTAGGCTGATGCAGATTGGAGACATTCTTTGGATGTGTTGTTCCTCTCTGGAGGAGACAAACCTATTTTAAGGGGAACTAGGGTTGTGTTGACGGTACTAAGTGGTGCAAAGCAAACCAGAAGGAACAAGTCTTTGATGCATTACAATTCTGTATGATCCCAGGACCACATCTGCACGTGGTGTATTTACCAGAACTTGTATTTGTGCAGGTATCCAGCTGTAGGCATGTATGCACAAAGAGGTAAAGTTGCAAGTTAGGGGTACTCCAGTGAGTGGTTTCAACCTTGGTTCCACCAGGAGGGAAACCATTTCCCTGGCACATCTTGCAAGGCAAATTCAACCCCTCTGGTACTTTGGAACAGAAATGTGAAACTATTTTTACCCCAGAGCAATACAATAATTTTGAGTTAACTTCACATTAGCCATTTAGTGTCAGTAAAAGAAAACACTAGTTGTTTTTCTATTTCTCCCCAGACTGTGGGATAGGAGTAATCTATTAGAAGTCTACCACAGTGAATGTTTTTCTCTTTAAAGTTAGTGCAACCACAGTGACTGCTATGGTGGGAATATAATCCCAGTCCTTGTGAATACTTTGCATCTTGTTGGATAACCAAGAGACACATTAGACTCCTGCAGCAGTGTTGCTCCGTAAGGAAAACATGACCATGCACAGGCACTAGCTTCATTTTGAGTTAGTTTCCCACAAATTTGTTCAGTTGCATTTCATATGAAAGTTGTGAAAATACCTTCTTTTCATCTACATCTCATTTCATCCTTTCCACTTCACACAGAAACTGTCACTACCCTGACACCAAACTCATTTTCTTAAGGGATCAATCCACTGTCAGAGAAATCAATGAAGTGCATTTTTCATCAGTCTTAATGGGATCTGGACAAGGGCCTATGTTTCTAAATAAAGCCAAATACTGGGCTGATTCTGTGTTCAGCTGTACCCTTGTAAACTGGAAGTCAGCCAGCTGGCAACTTCTTTCTTCTTTCCTTCTCTTTTGTGTTTTGCGGCAAAACAAAACCCCACTTCATCAGAGTGGGAAGGGTAGCAGAGCAAGATGGCAAGGAGGAAACTGCAATTCTCTTTCCAAGCAATGCTACACTTGATTGGTACGCCTCAACTAAAGAGGAGATTGGCAAATTATCCCAAGTTCAGCATCTTGAATAATTTGCAGCAGCCTTAGGGTTGCTAATGACTTAAATCCAGCTGCCCACATACTAAAAGAGACTTCTCCACTGCTGACTATTGGCTGAGTATAACAACACTCAACCTATACCTCTTACATGCACCTAGGTATGAGGCAGAGCGAATGTGAGGTAAAGCTATCACATCTGTTCCATTCACCCCTGACCCCAGGGGATTTCCCTTCATTTATTTGCTTTGGCAAAGCCAAGAGGTTTTTGCAGAGTCCCTGGCATCTCCGTGCATCTAAAGATATAACACAGTGCCTGGATTTGACAAACAGGTGGATTATGACTGTGGCTTATACAGCAGGCAGCTTTAAAAGCAAGAATGACAACCTGTTTAGTTTTCAAGTGATGGCAGCTTGCTACATAAATTCCACACACAGAAAAATGGCACAGAAACCCCTGTGGCTGAGAACACAGTGAGCATTGGCAATGACCTCACTCCAGCTACCTCAGAGAAAGGGAGAAGACAGCTCAGTGCCTGGTAAAATTTCCTCTATTCTCTGGAAAATGATTTCTCATCTTTAGGTATTGTTTATTTCTCATGTTTTGCATCTAGAAAGTTTAACAAGAAGTTTTCCCACTTTATAAACTTTATGAGATGAAATCATTCCCAGCAGACTGATAAAGAGTAATTTCAATTCCTTTCCTTCATTCTCTGAGTTCCTCTTTGAAAAGTGATGATCGCTGTAAAAAAATATGACATCTCATGGGCAAGTGACACTACATGCTCTGTACTGTTAAGTCTCTTTCATGTATGAAGACACAGAGATCAGTGGTGACTGTCTTTGGCACAGCATGCAGCTTGTACGATGAGGAATGGTAAAGATTTTAAAGAAATGACCACTTACAGGAACGATGGAAATCACATGTAAAATGGAAACTGGTCTGGTGGATGAGCAGACAGGGAAGAGCAGGCTTCCAAGCCAGGCAGGCACTGATTAATCCTCTAATTCTTTCACTCAGCAGAGGCACAAGCAATAACTTTCTTCCATCCTTAAGAACATATCTCCACGAACAGATTCTCACTGTACTGTTCCACATTCATCTGTTAAAGTGTTCTCAAAAAACACTGTGATAAGGGCCTGTTTTCAACCAGGGGTAAATGAAATAGCATAAAAATAAGCCCCTGTCTCTTTCTTCACTGCTCTGCTCCCTGCTCCTGAGCTAACAGGCAACTCCAGTTGGTTTCTATGGGAGTTGTAAGCATTGGTAGAGCAGCCAGGAAGAGTAAAGATGGAGGAGGTGACCTTTTTTTCACTACCTTCCACAGCCTCCCCAATCCTTTTGTGTAGTCAACAAGAATGTAATTTGTTAAAGCAAGCCATGCCAGCCCTCAACACCATTCTCCTAACCCCACCACTCCTCCAGCTGGTCCTGCTGTACGGCCAGTGTGCATCCCCCATCCTCTGGGTGGGCTCTCTCCAAACCTTCCAGACTTGAGCACATCCAGTGATGACATTCTGGAGACAAACACAGACACGTTCCAATCATTTTGAAAGCAAGACCGTGCAAGAGACTATACTGGAATGTTTATTAGTGACTTACAGGGGCCAGAGCACATTTGCCAAGGCTTCTGATTTTTTTTTTTTAGCTGTGTTTCAAAAGACATCAATAATTAATGAAGCAGCAGTGTGAAATATCAGTTGTGGGATTATTCCCCCCTCCCTCAGCTATTCCTCACTGGTGAGATAAACTCTAAGGAATAAAGAACACAGATCTTCCCCAGGAAGAGAATGAGAAAAGGTTTTGACAGAAAAACAGTTCAGAAAGACTTTTCAGAATAGCTCCCTACAGGACTGCAGGCTGAGAAGGAAATTTTCAGGCAGTTGTCACGATGGTGATAAGATATGTCATTGACCTCCAAAACGAGAACTTACCAGTTCAAGTTACTAAATTTTCTGACTTCTGTTTTGAATGAAATTCAAGAGAAACTAGACCCCAATTAGAGAGGAGTCCTTCTCAGGCAGCAAGCAATCTTGTTTGGGCTGTCATCCTGGCTGGTGGCATTTATCACTTGCAAGAGTTGTGTTTCATCAGCTAGTTCAATTATTTCAGTGATAATTTCCTTTTTAATGGTGTTATATTTTATTTTGAGTCACTGTTTATCCTCAATTTCTAAACTATTTCTTTTGCTTATAATTAAAACCATTTTGCTTGCTTCTAAGACTGCATATTTAATGGAGAATACAGATTAAATAGACATAGCACATATCACATTGGTATATGTCCCACCTCTCTCTTATTTCAAGCATTACCCTCATCCTTTCCTCCTATTCAGCCCAATCAATCCTACTTGCCTCATCAAAATAAAAAAGAAAGTGCTGAATGATGCAAGGGCCCACCCACGACAGAACATTTCCATCTGGAAATACATCCCAGTTCTTTTTGAACTATGAGGTAACATTTTCACAGCCACACAGAGAATTTAGCCACACATTTTCCATCTTTTATAAGCTAAAAGAGCTTTTGAAAGATCACAGTGGTTGACATATCCCTTATAGAGTCTAATTTTTCATTTAATGTGACTAAATCTTCTTTTTTTTTATTCAAAAACTTACCAGTTCTGAAGAATAGTTACTACTGATATAGAAATTTAAACCATCTTTTTGTCCTTATCCTCCTGATTACCTTTTGTTGAGATCATATCCACAAATAATAAAATAATTATTCGGTGCTTAAATTCAATTAGAATTAGTTATTTTTAAAAAACTAACAAAAAAAACTAAAACAAACCAACCAAACTACTTTCAGTACTGACTTTGTGCATCGTTGTGCTAACAGAAGTAATTATGATTTACTTTCCAGTCCCAAAAGAAGAAAGCATTTAAAAAATGAAAATAAATCCCTCAGCCAGGTTTTAGCCCTACACAAGAAACACCAGCCACGTGAAGCCTCGTGAAAGTTTACCCAAAAACCTAAAAATAAGCAAGGTTTACTCGAAAATGAATTGCTCAATCCACCCAGAACTGCCAGCAGCAGCCTCCTCTTTAGGCGATTGACTTCATAACCTTACACAACCCTTCAGAAATTTCCTTGTCAACAAGACTTTCCGGAAAAATGTTAAAAAAGGGATTGGTTTTAATCAGCTTCCTTAAAACTGAATCACTTCAAAAGTACTCAGACTAAACAATTGTACCAGTTACTAAAAGTAAACCAGCCTATCCCTGCAGAGCAAGAAAGGCAAACTGGCAGACAGGAATACTGGTGGAAATAACCTCCTGAGACTACAAACTTGAAGGAATATTCAGGTATTTACTGAATATCTGGGTTTCTGTACTGGAGGAAAAGGTGTTGCAACACTTTATTGTTTGTTTGTTTTAATTTATTTTAAGCAAAGGTTTCAGAGACACTCACTGCTATAAAGTAGGTGAAAGATTTCAGGCTGAAAGGGTTCATTCTTGGTGGAAGTTTGGGTCAGGGTTATTTCTTTTCTAACTGAATACTCTATTTACAATGGTGAATTGTTAAACTGGTAAAAGGGATTCTCAGTCTAAAAGCATAAAGTGCATTTTGCAAAAGGGTGTTCCAATCAGAGGGGGCAGATATTTTTTTGGGAGCACATTGGCACACTGGCACCTCACATTTAAATATCTCACAGGTTCTTCTTTCCAGGTTTCAAAACTGAAAACAACTGAAAATATCACATAAAATTTGCAACCCAAAATGTCTGTAAGAGCATCATTTTCTTTCAGCAGAGGCTTACAGACCTTCAGTCATGGAAGAGGTCTCTACCATGCTGAAGAGGCATGTGATAGAAAATGCATCATCCTATGGCTCATAAGCTCTAATAAAGTTTCAGTTTAGGTCTTCTCCTTGTTTACTAAGCTTCTGGAGGGATTGCAGAAGAGCCAGCAACTCAGTAGGGTGCTTCATGAAGAGATGAGAGAACAGATGATGGAGAACTTCCTTCCCCTTGAGTGGGTTGTCTGTGAGGATGCTGATGTAAAACAGCATCAAGCCAGGCTTTGGCTCACTGCTCAGAGTCAGATGAGGATGCAGGAACATTCACTTCCAACCAAGTACTCACAAATGTTGGTTTACTTTTTGGTTTTCTGTTCTTTGTTTCAGTACTGGAATTTGCTACCTCTTATTTTGCTTGAGAGAAAAATTAGGATGCTTCTAAGGAAAGAAAATAGTAATTAAAATAAGCATAAGGCAAGACCCTACCAGCAACTTTCAAACAGAACTGAAGTTGAATTTGTTCATTTCTATTCAACGTGCATGTCCCATTCTGACACACGCTGGCTTCAACAGCTACAAACTATCAGGTATGTTTAGAAGATTTTAAAGCAGATCATTTAAGAGAGTCAAGTCCCATACTCACTTTTTCAAGGATTTTAATCTTAACAGATATTTGACATTGTGGTTTGAGAACAGAACGCAATTTCTTCCTGGTTTTCACATGACAGACATAGTTAGTCTCTCTGGCTCCTCATTCCTCTCCCAACAGCAGGGATGGCTTCAGAGCCCTCAGCCCTGAGAGTGCAGACTGAGCTACAAGAGGTGCTGCTCCCTAAAACACACTTTGAAAAAGGGTTGTTTTTCTTAAAACTGTAAGGTCTTTTTCTTTCTTCTTCTGGTCTCACAGCCTATTGCAAACTCCCTGTCTACCTGCCACAGGCATTTGATTATAGCTTTTCCACCCATCCAAAAGATAATGAAATTCCTGCCCTGAAGGCTGGAGGCTGTGAGGTGGAGGAAGAAAACAAGCTATTTTTTCCTGCCTGGAAGTGGCTACAGCCAAGAACAACAGATTCCTCTGGTGCCACATCTGTCACCAGCAGTCACACTCCTTCCTATGCCACACTAACTGCCTTCTGCTTTTGCTTGGAATCGAGGACTTCTCAACAAATAAATGAGCAGATGAACTCCGAGGGGCAGCAGTGGCTGAAGGAGGTCACGGGTGGTCCTCTTGGCAGCCCAGACTGGACATGAACAAACAGAAGCAAGCAGATGTTACATAACCACACTTTTCCTAAAATCATTTTAACGACACAGAGCAACCTTGGCAGTCTTAAGACATTTAATCAGTCAGCTTTTCTATAAACAAATATGTAATTTAATTTTAAATGTCATTTCATTCCGGGGTTCAGTTTCAGGTTGCTATCATGCAGGCCTCTTCCTCAGGGAGGTTTGTTCAAGGATGATTTCTGAATACACAAGAAGCAAAAGAGGACAAAAAGTTCACTCAGTCACAAAAAGAACAGTCCTGTTTTGAATAGCAAACGATGAATGAGGGGAGGACCAGGACTTTCTTTTAATGGTGGACAG
Organism: Chloroceryle aenea; assembly: GCA_013399075.1. Lineage (NCBI taxonomy): Eukaryota > Metazoa > Chordata > Aves > Coraciiformes > Cerylidae > Chloroceryle > Chloroceryle aenea. The sequence goes on along the minus strand of VWZY01006536.1, from coordinate 213,174 downwards.
AATAGCAAGCCTTGTTGTATAGGTAGGTGAAACACACCCCACAAAACTTCTCATTAGCCAGGAAATAAGTTTTCTGTAGTCTTACAATTCTCCATTGCAGACCCAAGAATCTCTGAGGATTTGAATTCCAAATGCTGGCAGAGTCCAATCAAACCCTGCAACTAGAATAAAATATTTTCAGATATGGAAGAGCAAATGCTGGAATGGAAGCTAAAAATCATAATCCATTTCTCACTTAGATAGAGCAAACCTGTTCTGCTGATTGAAATTCCAGTGCTAGAAATGCAAGGCTCTGTGCTGATGCACGTCGTCCTTTCTTCTCCCAGTTCAAGAGCAATACAAAGACTGAATGGGTTCAGTTTCCTCAGCCAGCAACTCCTATGACAGACACTATTATCTGCTGACTCACAAGCATCCACGTTTTTCCTTTCCTTGCCTTTTGGAATGGAATCTCCTTTGGGTCACTGAAGCAACCCCTTAGTGGCAGCAGGCAGTTTGCCTCCCTCTGTATGTGGCACCTGGCTGCAGCTGCCCCAGAAGCATCCATTCTCTGTAGGTTGAGTTATCCTATAATGCAAAGTGACTTTTTACCAGGGAAAGTTAGAAAATAATAATGAGATTAAAAAGCTAGATTAAACCATCATGAATTGCATCATCGAGATTGCTTATAAACTTGTGCTAAAACTATCTGAAGGTTGTCACACCCCAGCAAAGTTTCTCTTTCCCAGCACAACTGTTTGTTTGGGGATTTTTCCCAGTACAACTGTTTGTTGCTTGCTTGGGTTTTTTTCCCAGTACAACTGGTTTTGTCCCAGAGAGGAACAAATACAATCCCTAGTCAGTGGAACATCTTTATCCAAGAAGATAATAAAAATATCTGACTGGCACTTCTGCTTCTGTTAGTGCTTTCACCATGAAGTGTGTCTTTCTAAGGTGTAAAAAATATATTCTTTATCTAAGGATGGAAATTAAACAAGGTACAAAGAATATGTTAAAAGAGATTTGGAACCCAAATTGTGCCCATTCATAATATCCAAAGATATTTGCAGTCAGAAAATTGGCACCATAAAGATGTATCCCCAGGTGTAACCTGAATTAAAGCATACATTTACTTTTCTGTCTGCATGTTAATCCAATTAATGTAACAGGCTCATTTGAGGTAATAAATTAGATATTCCTCTGACACCTATTCCATCCACAGAATTAGTTTAGGAGTATAATCAAGCTCCCTAGCATTTGAAACGTGGAGATATTTCTGTTTCATGCTCTAGTCCTGATGTCTGAGACAAAAATATCACTTATAATTCTCAGTATAGGAAGGAACCTATAGATACTCAATGCTGCATTATAGGGAACCACTTATATATCCTATATGTATCAGTCCAGTCTACAGCAAATCTAAGTAATTAATTTATTTTCTGTACAAAGAAAAGAATGTTTATGCACTCATTTAAATTTTCCAAGGTGTTTCCAATTTCAGAACTTCAAAGAAAGATGCTTCAAAACCAAGATTAAATTTTTTTATTTTATTTTAAATTTTTTTTGGTAGTGAAGCTGGTGACACCTTTTCTGTCCAAAGTGAATTCCTAGTTCTTAGGAAATTCTTAGGAAACCTTTGATGGAAAAACCATTTGATTACCAACATAAATGCATTATATTTTATGTCTGTTAAGTGAATTACTGATTTATTTACTTCTTCTGGCTAAAACACCAGAGAGACAACATAAAGGTTTTCTGCTTTCTATTTGCAGCTCTGCTACAGACTTGCATCTCAGTCCAAAAGGTGATGGAAACGTGTTTACCAAGAGGGAAAAAAAGTGAAAAAAGCTGTTCATAAACAGGGAGAGATAACCAATATGTCACAAAATCAGCTTTGGCCATTCATGTATCTCTCTTCTTTTATTCTTTCTAAGGTAAGAGTGAAATGTGTGGCAAGAACAGGTGTAGGAATGCAGATATTTGTGATGGGTATGGAAGGCCAGCTTCAAATCACAGCAGGGAAAACCATCAAGACTGAGGTATTTTTTCTAGTAAAAATAGGAATATTTTAAACTGAGTTTGTGCAGAAGCCATTTCATGTACCACCCGGAGAACAGGTCACTAGACCAAAAATTCAGAGGAATATGCTCTGCACAGAAAATGTTGGAAGAGCAAAGGAAGGAGAAAGAAAAAAAAACTAAGAAATAAGAAAATACCTTTCACTGGTGTTTGTTAAATGCCACGAGGTGCTTTGGTAAAACATTCTGGGTTTGGTAAAGCATGCTGCTGGGGAACATCAGTTATTATTTATAAACTTGGATTTTGCAACAAGGAGATGCAATGTGAATCGTGTGCAAGTTAGTTCACATAAGCTCTGCAGGGGCATGGCTGGAGTGATTATGTGTGTGTATGTAACTAGCTGGTCACAAAATGTCCACTCTTCACTGCTGCCATCCTCTGGGTCTTGTTTTCAGAGGGACTTAGCACCCAGGTATCTTCTTACAGGTATCTTTTTAGAGGCACTGCATTTCAAACCAGAGACTTTCCAAATGACTCACACTGACTTTTCAAAATCAACTGGGAACAGTGTCTGTGCTTCTTCTCCTAACTGTAGCAGTCATGACACTGTCTCAGGTCAGTGATCACAGGCAGAGCCAGTTTAGAGCATTCTGTTATCAAACTTTATCAAGAGGGCACCAGTTTTAGCAAGATTTTTGAAGAAGGAAATCCCAAAAGAGAAGGTGCATTTTTGTCATGGGAAACTCCATGGGAAGTCTTGTCACTGGAAAGTCCAGGCCACTCTGCTGGGAAGGAAGGCATACCAGCTCAGCTATCAGATCTGTTGATCTGGCTCTGAGATTACAAGGAAGTGTCCAAATCCTTAGGCTACAGTTTTCTGCAAAATCTGCTGTTTCAAAAAACAGTCCCCAGAAGATGCAGGTTTAGGACAGATTTTTGACTGAAGACAAATAAAACCAGACACACCAACAAAGACAAGCTCATTTGTATACTTAGGGTTACTCATGGATGCTTGAGTAACAACCATAGACAGACATTAACCAGGCAAAGGAGTCTGTACAGTGCCAGAAAGAGGTAACTTGAAGGACGAAACAACTCATTTTTAGACAATTTTGGCTTTTAAGCAACAGCTTACTGTGCCAGAAGACTCCTGATGACTTTTAGGCATAAAAAAGTTATTTGCTTCAGTACTGAGTGACAGCATTCTCACCACTGTCCTTCCTCACTGGAGAGGTTCATTGCAGGATGCAGTTTATACAAAGCAGATCATCTTGCAATTCTGAATCTCAGGGGCTCTCAAGGGCTGAGAAGGTATTAGAAAAATACCAGCAAATGCTTGCAAAGTTGGTTAACATAAAATAATAATAATAAATTATTCTTGGTTATTTTTAGACCACATTACACAATTGACAGGATCTTGAGCTCCTCTCTCTCTTCTTGGCCCATATGGAGGGAAATGAAGGAAAAAGACAATCCTCTATAAACATATCCAGAGTTGCCCGCTTTTATGGCCCCAAGAAAGGGTTGTTAAGCAGTGCAACAGGCTTCTGAGGTGGAATCACCATCCCTGGAGGTAAATGACATGTGGATGAGGTGCTTAGAGACAGGGTTTAATGGTGGGATTGGCAGCATTAAGTCAATGGTTGGACTCTATGATCTAGAAGGTCTTTTCCAACCAGAATGTCAAAGAGACTGAATCCTGCCATGTGGTCACTCAACCCATTCTCCCTCTTTTCAGCAAGCCCTGGAGGAAGTCAGTTAACTCAACCTACTTGATGAAAGTCCAGTAAGTGTATATAGCTTCATCACAAAGAAAGTAGGAAAATTGCTTAGTTTTGGTGAAAAAATACCAAGCTATCTTAACTAAAAGTAGCTAAATCAGGTTTGAGCCTCTCTTCAAAATACCAGATAATAGAGAATTTGGTCTCAGGAAGATCTCCTCAGCTTTTTTCCGCTATCCCTGAAAAACCTTTTCAGCAGCATAAGCAGCAAGTGGATGGTTAGGGAGATGAATTCATTATTGCCTTGGGTTTTCTAAGAATGGTTGTATGATGCAGTAGTTATGACACTACTTTTCCAGACTTTCATCTAACCCTTCTTAAATTCTAAGCACTTTAGAACCAGTAATTTCTTCCTCTTCTTCTGTATTTATAGTTATATGTGGGGTTTAACCTAATAACAGTCTGGTATATACAGTTGTGCTTAGTTTTGTTTTTTTCCCCCTGAACAGAAACCATCCAGATATATCCTCCTGAACAGCAGTATGGAGCTCCTAGAATATTAATTCAAGATTCAAAGATAAGGTTGTAACTATCCTGATTAAATCCATCCTACACATGGAACAAAATCTGGTGAGCAACAAGAGTTTAAAAATTATTTATCCTGCACTGTCTTAAACTAACTTTGGAGATGCACTTCAATAAGATCTGGAATTAATATTTCCCTTAAGTGATGTCTGTTTCCTTAATGACTTTGGTTACGTCTTAGCAACATTTTCTGATGGTGGAGCTGGGGGGATTTATAAAGAATAGAGAGAATATCTTATTATACATGAAGAATGATTGAGAAGCTTAGAAAATAGTAGTGAAATGGAAAATAGTATGAATCTAAAACTCAAAGAAAAAGATAATAAGACTTTCTGCTATGAGCCTATTAGGATTAGGCCTATTAGGATTTGCAGCAAAGAAGAGATCTGAATACATTAGTGACATTGAGGACCAGCAGTTTATAAGTTTTCCAACTAGATTTGGAATTTCAAGCAGTGATGGAGAAGTATTAAAGCAAGTGAAAATCTCACCTGGAGTAGCGAGCTCAGTTTTGGGTCCCTCACTACAAGAAGGACATTGAGGAGCTGGAGCATGTCCAGAGAAGGGCAACAAAGCTGGTGAAGGGTCTGGAGAAAAAGTCTTCTGAGGAGGAGCTGACGGAACTGGAGTTGTTTAGCCTGGAGAAAGGAGGCTGAGAGGAGACCTTATTGCTCACTAAAGCTACCTAAAAGGAGGTTGTAGCAAGGCAGGGATCAGTCTGTTCTCCCACGTAGCAATCAATAGGACAAGAGGAAATGGCCTCGACTTCCACCAGGGGAAGTTTAGACTGGACATTAGAAAAAATTCTTTGCAGAAAGGGTTGTAAAGCACTAGATCAGGCTGCCCAGGGAAGTAATGTCATCACCACCTCTGAAGGTATTTAAAAGACATGTAGATGTCACACTTCAGGCCATGGGTTGCTAGTGACTTGGCAGTGCTAGCTGCAGGCTTGATGATCTTAGAGGTCTGTTCCAACCACGATTCTGTGATCTAGCTCTAATCTAGGCACCGGCACCTAAATTTACTGTTGTCTCCTTTCATGAGCCCTTGAAGTGCTTCATATTCCCAGGGAACTGTTTCTTTCCAGAACCACTCTGGACTGGGCATATTGCTGGGCTCCCAGGAGAACAGTCAGGGGACTGAGTGTTTCTCCAGCAAAACTGGAAGGGACATAGGATGGTTTCTGGGAATTCCCAGGCTACACCTGGCAACATGAATCCTTTCCAGTATGAAACTACAGAAGCTACAGAAGCATCCAAAGCCTTTCTTGTTGAATATGTCACTGTACAAAGGATGCAAGATTACATGAGAGAAAAGAAAACAGGAACATGAAGCTACTCCTTGTTAGGGCACTGAAGAGAGAAAACACAGTTGGGAAGTCCTAGTTTGATGCTTGTAGTTTCCACTAAACCCTAGCAAGAAATACACAAGTAGCATTCCCTTGTCTACACTCAACAGTGCTGACTAGGCAGAGGGAGCCAATGCTTTATTTCTCTCATCCAGTGAAACTGGGATTTGCTACTAAGCACTAATATCATCTTTAGTAAGTCATGTAGAGAATGTATCTTCCTCATCGCCTCTCAGATAAGGAGATGTGATTAGGCCACCATCAGCTTGAGAAGGTAATTAAACCCAGATTTTCTGTTTACTAAGTACTCAAACCACTAAGCCAGCAGTGGAAGGGGCCCTACAGGGCAGGCAGGGCAGGCGCATCCTTTATGGGTGAGTCGCATGGTAGGAGGACACCTCCTGATATATCAGGGCAGGATCTAATACATGGAGACAAAGAGCCTGAAAGCTGAATGACACAGCCCTCAGCTTGAAAGTATGATAGGATAATCTCCTGGGTGAATGGCCAATTCATGAATCATATATATGACCTTTTTGGAGATCCTTTTGGAAATTTTCCAGTCATTGCAGAGACTTTTTATCCTCAAATACCACAAAAGATTAAGGTGATTGAGAAATCCTCTCTGCAAAGGGGGAACTTATCTTTAGAAAAGGCTTCAGATGTCAGCTTTAACAAGTACATGATGCCCAATCTCCATGGTCTCACTGTGATGTTACTTCAAATGACCTGCTAATCAGAGAAAGCATTATTTTTAGGAGGAGATTCGTAACTGAATTGAATATAGCAGCACCTTCTTTAAATGTTCTGTCATCTGGTGGTCTTTACAGCCCTGAGTTAAGTTCAAAGGCTCCCCTGCATGTTACATAAGAAGAACTGCTACATCAGATTTGGATTCTTACCACTACATGTTCTGAGGAATAATTTGTGCCAGGAGGTAAATACACAAAGTTCCTCTCTGCCTCTAGATAGCATGTCAGACAGGTGTGTTTACAGCTGGAAATAAAGAGACAGTCTTAGAGCCTAGAATCTCTTTGTTTAACTGCACATGCATTCAAGCCATAGATGGAAGAGCTGTTGCCTCTACTTTCTACTCAGTGACTCGGTGGTTACTGCCACCAGACACTGAGAGTACCCCATACATGGAGAGCCAGGTTCAGCCTTACTGAGTTTTGATCTCTGCCTCCTACTGCAAGTAATAATAGTTTAGTTAATTTAAATACAAGGCCAGCACCTTTTCTCATGAAGGCGGTCTTCTTGAGAGATGGGTTCAAATCTGAGTTCTGGACTAAAGGGCTTTTAGGTATTAGAAAAAAAAAAAGATAAAAAAAGGTCAAATTCTATCTGCCATAAACAGTGGTTCATCATGACTTAAATTAATGTATGGAAATATAATCACCTTTAGTTCTCTATTAATTTATCAGACTCAACATAATACATCCCTTCTGAGTTGGATCCTTCTAATCTCCTTTTTAAGTAACCTGAGGATTTGCTGATAAGAACCTCAAATTTAATTTGCCATGAGACAAGATGTGGCAATGACTAAGTTATCTCCTACTCCCATTAAGCTGGAGCTATAATCACTTACTTTACCCAGTTTTACAAAACTCCTCTATTAGTCCAAGCTCTACCAAAAATTAACACAAATATTGAAATTCCTTGGGGACAAGTTTCTTGAGTGCAAGTCAGTAAGGCCTGTTTCCCTAGGTGGCTGGGTTTAATAGCTGCTGCTTACCAGCCTCCTTGGTTACTTTTGGAATAGAAAATGTATGATCTCCACAAAATATGCTGTATTAATGCAGACATTTCCACTACTGTGGAAGCATTTCTTTTTCAGCTGCTGTGAGTATCAGCAGAATTCAGTGTGCTGGAATATAGCATTTTGCAACACGATGTAGATGATGGTACACTAAACATACACCAAATGGGCAAAATGTGTGATTCTAAAATGCTGTTGCCAGAGCACTGTATAGGAAAACTCAAACTAGAGCCAAACAAGTCAGCTACACAGACTAACAAGCCCAGCCCTAGGAGTATTACACACTTGCCTGGTGAACTGTCTCAGGGGATGAATGGTTTCCATCGCAAGAAAAGTGCTGGGTTCAGCCTTTTCTGTTGTGCCCAGAATTTTAGATCACATTTCAGCATAAAAGCTCAAAAATCTCATGCTGACGAAGTTTGGTCCAATAAGCTGTTATAAGCTGTGCCATGTACCATGTGGGACTGTGGACTTGCCCACAATGGGGCTATCGTTGCAATCTTCGACCTGAGGAGCCAGAGGAACCTGCTGTGGGGAGACACATGATTAGGCTGGATTTCAGTTCAGTGTGGTTTTGTTTCTTTGGGTTTTTAGTTTGGTTTGGGTTGTTGTTGTTGTTTGTTTTGTTGGGTTTTTTTCCTTCTGGATGTTGCAGCCTGCTACATATTAAAATGAACAAGTTCACATCTGCAAAGTGAGGTGTGAATGTTTATTTTATACACTGGACTCTTGACAGATACTCAAGCTCATTAATTTCCACATAATATATAGAGTATTCCATTGCTTATTCTCTTTGTACGGTGCCAGTACAAGTTAGAGACTGATTTAATAACCTTGAAAAACAAAATATTATTTAGCAGATGTAAACATTGTTGTGTGAGCAGATTTACCTAAAATAACTCATAGTACTGCCCTAAGCTATTCATGCACTTTGTCCTGCAAAAAAAAATTCACTCAGCATCAGATAAAAAAACCTACAAATCAAAGCTAACAACCTTGGAAAAAGAAATGGAACAGATTTGCAAAAAGCATTTAGAATTTTCCACTGTTTCAGCATCAAGCAGCTATTCTTCATACCATAATATTCACATAAGAATTAACTGATAGAACAAATCTGACTTCAGTCTGATAACTGCATTAACGGCTTCAAATTAGTCTGGGTAATGAATAACATTCTTCTCATCTATTCAATTAGCATTAATCTCTCTGAGTAACTTCGAGCCATGTATTAGTCTCAAGTAAAATTGCAGATGTGAAAAGTACATTTAGAATAACTGGGTATTGTGGTCCAAGGACATTTGACTGCCCATGGTTTACAGGAAGAAACAGTGTGGTGACTGAATGATCTTCTCTCAGTGGCTAGGGTAGTCCTAATTGGATTGAGTTGCCTTCATAAACATCTCTCTTATAAATATGAGGATATAATAGTGCTGGAAGAATAAATATGGTGTGTGTCTAACCAGTAGAAGAGATTGAGAATGACCTTAAAATAGTAATTAGTCTCAACTATAAAACCAGCACTGATTTCTCTTTCCTTTATCAGACTTCTGCACTACAGCATTCACACAGGAGTGAAAAGGGTACTCTGCTGGCTGTTCTCTACTGTCTTTACCAAAGTAAAAAAGATAAAAGACACACATGGAAAAGTGGTTATTATTATTATAATCCCTTGTTAAAATTTACCACACACACACACTTTTCTTTATGAAACATAACAAGTTTATGTTACAAAATATTTCCATAGATAGTGGTAAGTACACAAGCATGCACTTAATAAGAAGTTGGGTGAGAAAAAATAGAAATACTGTGAGTCCTGAACACTGGGGGTGGGCAGATACAAACTAGACAGCAACAATCAAAAAGGCAATAACTCAGCTTCTATAGCTTTACCCAGCTCTCAGAGTGCTCATCCACTTTATCATGATGTAGCTGGTCCTGACCAGGTGTGGCACTGAAAAGAAAGCTTTCGTTATTTCCTTCATCAAAAAAGAACAAAATCCATTCATCAGGCTGTGAACAGGGCATCTGAACTGAATGCAGAGAACCCACTGCTGAACTATCTCATTAATTTCCAATTAAATGAAGGACTGAGTGCTTCTTAGCTTTGGTTTTATTTATTTATTTATGTCATGGATATAATGGAATTAACATTACTCAGCTGAGTGGTTCACAGGATTGAGCAGAAATGTGCTGAGCTATGGAGGATCAAGTCATATTTGCTTTATTTAGGCATGAACGGGCTCACTCAATCTATGGGTGTGATAGAACTTCTCGTGCAGAAGAGTTTTTAGGCTTTCATCAAGCAGTGTCATGGGCAGGATTAGGAATCTGATCCTACAGATCCGTTTAGATTAGCACACTTCATGTAGATTAAGAACTTTAATTTCCCCACTGGTTTACACTTTCAAAATGTGTCCTTGCAAAAACACTCATATTTTGCATTGATTAAGGGCTTCAGCTTCACTCTTACACAATCCATTCAGGGCATTGTTAATGTGCTGTCTGAACGGGAGCCTGATCCTGTGAGGTGCTGAGTGTCTCCCCCAGGACACCAACAACGCCAGCATTTTCATCACCATCAGCTCCTGGTTACATTGCAGACTATTGACAGTAACCAGCGTGCTGAGGGAGTGCTAAGGAATGACAAGATCACTGTCCATGTTTGCAAATCCCCTCTAAATATGTAACGAGACATAGGTTATGGTCTAAGGAGAAAACAGCACTTCTTATAAACCTGAACGTTAATGGAGTGGTATTCTTGTCCAAATGGACTGTGACAGGGCACAACATGTAACGGTATCAGAAACATAATATGAAATGAACTACTTCAAAGACTTACTGTCAACCTGAAAACATTTTATGGGATGATCTGCGATCCAGATGGTAGTGAAGCTGACGTTCTTAGTTTTTTCCCAGTGTTGTGGGAATGAGACACTGTAGGTCGATGCCAGGATTTGATCAATAAAGAAAAACGTCGGCAACGCTTTGGAATATTGTGCATTCTTAACTGGATGATGTGAACTCCAGTCATTAATAATGGGATGGCTTTGAAAAATTACCGGAGAAAAGCTTTAAAATTATTTTCCTTTGTAGTATATTTCCATTCGGTGAATTGGCAAGGAAATAACAATGAGAATTTACTGCTATGAATAATGTATCATTTGGACAGTCTTCATACTGTTGTCCAACTGGCAGTCCTTCATTCTCTTAAGTTTGCTGCAGCATTACTTGGACTTCTAGATATAAAAACTAATGTATGGTTTGAAATATTAATACTGAAGTAGGGTTTTGTCTGTGTTCTTCTGCAGTGTGTCTAAGTAAAACTTTATCTGCTCTTTAGAATCTCAGATTATTTAAAAATATTTATAGTTTGTATAAATTGTACCTATATTTATGTAGGAAGGGGTAGAAAGAATGTGGTAGATTTAAGCTTCTAAGTCCTTGGCAATAATATTTATTCTCATGAAAATATTCCTGTAGAATCTATAGCTGCTTTTAAAACATATTAAAAAATGAAAGGATATAAAGAGATCCAACTGGAAATTCTAAAAATTTTAGAACTCTTGCCATCTACTAAAGTGACTTGATATTTTAAAAACTTTTCCTGTTTCTGAGTTTGGAAAAATGCTTGGGGTGAAAGTCTCCATGTTCCATTTTAAACCTTCTTTCTGCCAAAATAATTCGGATAGCTCCATGACTGAGGCGACTGATGAGAAACTCAGTGTTTATGAATTTCTATGCCCCCTATGTTAAAGCTCTTTTTCAAATGTCTACTCAGTGCAGCTTTTAGAAAGGGATATTAACATTATGTCAAACACGTACCTGCTGCTTTTTTTTCTTTTTTTTCTTTGACTCAAATTTAAGAAACTTCAGAAATTACACTTTGCACATGATCAGTGAAGTCTTACATTTTCCAGATCGGTTTCTTGGAAGCTCTTCATCTCTTCTCTGGGAAAGCTCCAAACAGCCTGAATAAAAAGTTAGGGGTGCTTCTGTAGGTGTTGCTAAGCATGGGCTGAGATGATTTGTTAGCATACATTCTCTCTAGCTGACTCCATGCAGTGTGGAACAAGGAAGCTGCCTCATTCAGAGGCAGAGATTTTGTCAATAAGTAGATGTCAAATAAGGTTAAAATAAGAGACCTCTGGGAAAATGCCCTCATGGATGGGGAAGATAGTGGGTATGTTTGTGTTATGGGTTTAGTTTGGATAAGGAAGACACCTCTTGAACATCTCTTGCCACTGATTATCATCTCACAGCTCTTTCGCAGAACTTGAACTTTCTTACGGGAGTGTATTGAATGATCTCCAACGTATCCATAGTGTGGATGCTGGGGCTGTACCACCAACTGATTCATTCCTCTAGCCGGTGTTGAACGACTCTGCAGTGAAAGCCTGAGTAAAAATGTGGGAAAGTCTCATTCTGTGAGATGATAACAGGAGAAAAATGTTGTCATAGTAAGCAAATCTGGACTGGAGACTGACAAGAAATAAGACAGGGCAAAGTAGAAAAGATGACAAATCTGAGCGCTAGCGAGTATCGGAGAACCAGGTCTGAAGGCAAGGAGGTGGATTAGGAAAGCCATCAAAATCAAGTGTGGAGAGGTAAGATTAGGAGGGCAAGATTAATTAAGTTAAATAATTTCTGTAGTAGAAGTGTTAACTAACAGAGATAGGTGAAGGGTGAAAGAGAGGAAGACCAGGGAAGAGAAAGGACAAGGACAAATGACAGGAACGTAAGATGGTGAGTCAAGGGTGTGAGAGAACAGACACTCCATACACAGTAGAAGCACATTTGCTGCAGTGCCTCATCATTCCTGGGTGGCTGTCTGCTCTTCACTTGCCAACTACTTCTCTACTCCTGTTGGATTTCTGATGTTCCTCTAACCTATGGACTTGGTTGCACCTTCTTAGATGGATTTCATTAATCAGCTAAACTGTAATCTCAGTTTAGCCTTAAGACAACGCTTTTTGGAGGCTGATGCTGTCAGTATGACTGCTGTTCTCTTCTGCTCAATTTGAACTTGAACAACGGCTTGTAGCTATGTAATTGTCTCAGCATTACTCCTGCTCCATGTGGACTGGGGACCAGAAGACTAAAGCTGAAGTGCCACAGGTATATAAAAAAGCTAGTTCAATTAAACATCCCCATGAGCCAAAGTTCATAGTATCAATACTGTTCTTCAGTAAACATAAAACCTGTGACGTTAAGCTAAATCAAGAAATGTTATTTTTCTACTCCAAACTCAATAAAAAGAAACATTCCACTTAAATAGCCAGTGTGACTGATCTTAGTATCTCTGAGTGATAGTCTGCATTCGGACTGTTCACTGCTAGATACGCTGCAAATACTGGTAGCAACATTATGCTGCCATCCCATAAATACCTTTGGCTGAGCTTCATTTCTCTAAAATGCAGTTTCAAAGCCATAGAATATTCATATAGAAATAGCCTAGAAATATTTCAGTATGAGAATGAAAAAAAAACCAAACAAAGTTGTAATGCTCTGAGTGCTTTTTACCAGTGTATTAAATCATAGAATCATAGAATGTATTGGGCTGGAAGGGACCTCCAGAGGCCATCTGGTCCAACCCCCCTGCTGAGAGCAGGGCCATCTTCAACTAGAGCAGGGTGCTCAGAGCTCTGTCAGCCCCACCTTGGATGTCTCCAGGGATGGGGCCTCAACCACCTTCCTGGGTACCCTGTTCCCGTGTCCACCCGTCTCGTGGGAAAGAACTTCCTCCTGATTTCTGATCTCAATCCACTCCTTTCTAATTTAAACCATTGCCTCTCGTCCTTTCACTCCAGGCCTTTGTAACCAGGCCCTCTCCAGGCTTTTTGTCAGCTCCCTTATTATCTATTACCTTTTATTGTTAATATATTATCTGAACAAACGATCTGTTTATATCTATATGTGTTTTGAATACTACAGTTTATCCTCAATGTTACTGAATCTGGATGCAAACATTCAACTTTATAACTATGGGTTACATTCTATTTTTTGGAATGAGAGTGGTCAGTAATTCTTGGGAATAGTAACCAAAATCTATTCTTATTAAAAACCTGTATCTTGCAATGTTCAGAGAAAGGGACACGGGGAGGAAGACGAAATTCAATAGTTGTTCAGAATTCATTATTTAGAGCTGACATAAAGACATGCCATCCTCAGTTGTCATCATGACAGGATTTCATGTGTGCTGATAGAACCTAAGATTTTATTGATCAATAGTTGATGTCATCTGATTACAAAAAGCATCCAGAAGGCTTATTTGGCTTCTGACATAAGCAAAGTCACTGCACACAGTCATAAAGAAAGATGCATGTGTACCCAAGCAAGCCCATCATCTGGGCGCAGTCCTTCAAGCACCTACTCGAGTCTGTTCCTAAGAGCATGGGGTATTTGAATAGGGGCATCTGAAGTGGGGTGCAAGTCCTAGAGATCACAAGTGTGTTGTGCTCTGAAAGCATAAAGAAGAAAGTGAATGTCTTCAGAGAGTACTCTCATGCCCAGAACACTCCTACATACACCATGGGAAAACAACAGCTTCAAGACTGGCTACTACCACAGGCCTTGGTGTAGCCCACACTTAAGTTCAGCAAACACCTTACAAAACCTAAGTGACTTGACTACGTCTCACTTTTTACGTACTGACTTTGGAAGCCCATCAAGACCTACATGAGCTGCCAGAGGCCAGAAGTGTGTAGCGTTCTTTGGAATAGTTTGGGAGACCTCTAGTGGGCCTCCTTCTTTGTCTCCTGCTGGAGTTCCCACAGCCCCCCTCAAGCTAAGCTGCACCAGCACCTGGCTTGGTCTACCTATGTGTATGTAGCTGACAAATGATTGGAATTATTAAATATGACTGCTGTAAAACAATGCTTAAAAGTGGAAATCACACAAAAGTAAGGACTTTGGTACTCAAATGTTTGCGTTCAGTTTGAGAAGGGAGTTTTTAAGCTAGGCAGTGTTACGTGAAACACCGAGATGCTTAGAAGTATTCAAATGCTTATCTTTAGGTGTATCTGTAAGTCTCATTTCAGGATCTGTAAGATAGAAATGGCACTTTGTTGTGATTGAAGTCACTGGGGCATGTTCCAAGCTCCGTGCTGTCTGGTGGTACCTGAGCAGCCACATTATATAAGCATCAACATAACTGAAGCTGCTTTGGCCTTTGCTCTTTTTCTTCATGATATTTTTGAACGTAACATAGAAACAGGACCACAAATTACTCATTCATGAAAGGTTTTGTACATAGTATTTAATAACTGTATAAGACTTCAGAATTAAAAATAACTCCCTCATGTGAACATAAGCATTTAAACCTCAACCCTGTTACACCAGCTCTTAATTCCTGTGTAACCACACTGAAACCAAGAGCACCTTGCACAAAAGCAGCTGTTCGCCTGTGTACCTGGACAATCAGATACCTGTTTGTTTCAAAAATAGGTGAAAAGAAACACAGAACTAGAAACACATGCATAGAGAACATGCAGAACTTGCTTGGTAGAGCACCTAAAGGCAGCTGAGATCTCTTGGTACCAGTTCAACCCGTAAAGGGAAGTCAGTCCATGAGCACCTATGCATCTTGCCAATTCCAACTCACTTCCAGAGGTAATCGGGGGTAGTTTTTGCTGTTGTAAAGTGGGGAAGGGATAAGGGGTGTGTGTAAACCGCCCACCTCTGTCACTGATCTGATGATGTTATTTTGACTTTGGGGCTGGGAATTATTTTGGTGATGTGAGTGAAGTTTGTGAGGAGTGTGTGATGAATGTGTATTTTAATGCTAACACACTTAAAGTTAGTGATAAACACAGAGAAGGCCTTTTCGTGTCAAGGATATTTACAGTTTGGGAGTACAAAGGCTACACGCCACCACAGTAAGTCTCTGGAGTCCTAACAGGCCAAATCTCCATTGCCTTCTCTGGTGGTTGGGTCTCAGTACTGATAAATTCCTGGGAGATAATACAGGTAATTCAAATTTTATCCAAGTGCAAGAAAAACTGCCTCAAAAAGTTCTGAAGGAAGATGACAGAAAAACCAGAGTCATAAAAAGCAACCTGAAAACAGGTCAAATCAGCATGGCTGTTCTACAGAGCAAAGTGTGTATTTGAAGATGGCAGTCAATGGAGAAAAGCCTGCTGCAAAATTTACATTCAGAAATAGTCAACACACAATTTCATATGGCAAAACCTTTGGAAAAAAGGTTTGGTCTTTGAGATGCCGTCAAAAAGCCTACGTAAGTGTAAACAAAGTAACTGAGAGATGTGGCAAGGTGACTGCTAGAAAAGGCAAAGGCTGAAGTGCAGTGCTCAGCCTGGAGAGAAGGTAGGAATGCAAAGCTTTGTGCAGTTAAAAATATTTATTGTGGATGTAGAAAAGAATGTGGTAGCAAAATACAGATGAGTCTTAATGATATCCAGGGAAATCTGTACTCGGCCCTGGACTTCCCCAGAGCTCTCCAATGCATCAGTACTGTGGTCTCAAGTGAAATCCAATATTGGCAAAGCAGTGTGCACTGGCAGGAATGATTTGAGCTACACATACATCAGTCTGTCGTAAATGTCAATACTTCTGCACGAGCACGTCCGAGAGAAAGGTAAAGGCATAGGTAAGAAATATCCCATACAATCAAATGTTCCACCTTCACTATGTGTGTCAAGATTGGGTCCTCACTTAGAATGTCACATTCTGTTTGTCCCAGCCTAAATAAATATAACAAAAATATATGGGTCTCAGAAAAGCTTAAAAGGATAGTCATTTTCAAATCAAAATAGGTAGGGAAAATGTTTAGAAAATGTGAGAGGGTTGTAACAAAGAAAAGGAACAAGGGAGAGAGGTAATATAATTTATACTTACCTATTTTCATCATTCGGACACATACATATCCCTGATGAAACTGGAGAGCAATCAGATCAAAAAGAAGCATAGATGATAGCTGGTGATAAATGCTTCACGTGAATTGCAACGATTGGACCTCTATAAGGATGGGGGTTACCACACAGTATTTTGGATGGGATTAACAACAAAAGCATTTCTGAAAAGGAGGAGAACCTTAATGATCAAAAGTACACCCTGATCTTTCATTACAGGTGGTTTAGAATGAAAGCCTTCTCCCCAGGCAGTGTTATTCCATACTCATCCACTATGCGGGTTCTTGCATTTTCCTTTGAGAAGCCAGAGCCAGTGTGCCAGGGGAACACTGGGACGATGCAGCCTAGACTCTGAAAGCTACGGGAGGTTGTGGGTGCTTTACTTTTCCTGTACTCACTGGGGGACATTAGGTCCGTGTTTTCCAGCGGGAAATAGAAAGAATCCCTCAAAATTCTCAGCCAGTGAAGGTTAAGTTACAGTACAATACTTCATTTATTTGATTTTAAAAAAACCCAAACTACTGCTTGTAATCATCAAGGTAGAAGACCTGCAAAACCACACGCATGATTTTTATTTCCACTTAAAAATAACAGTGAAAACTGAAAAATAATAATTAATAATGGTAACAATAATAAAAATAACTACATAACCACTTTGTGGAGTACATTTCTTTCTTCACGCTCTGTAAAGGAATGATTGCTCTTTACAGATCTGCCTCTCCAAAGACAGCTCATCTTGGCTGGACAGCTTTCAGTTGCTACTAGAAATATGTCACTTATTAGGAGCAGAGGAGATGTTTATCACTGTCTCAAGGGTTACTTTGGCTGAGGCAAAGAAACAGCCCAGTTGGAAAGAGCTGGATCAAAGGATAAGGAATTTATATAGCATGCGTTCAAGTCTCCAACAGAGCAGACTCAGTTTCTCCTTCGTGTACCTTGCACAGCAGCGAGTGCAACCACAGCTCCACACATCCATCCCCCAAACCACCTCAGAGCTATGAGAGCTGAAGTCACCATTAAACAACTCTCCCCAAACTTCTCAATCGAGAGAAAAAGATTTGTCTTTCCTTCTGCTTCTTTGCCCTCCCGATGTCTCATTAACATTCAATCTTGTTACCCAGATCCATCACGTAGACACAGTTCAAACCCTCTTCCAAGCGAGCTAGAAATGCCAGCTCTAGCAGAGAAGCATCATCTTAATAGGCGCTGACTATCATCAGCCCTTTCGGTTCTCACCAGCGTTACAACAGGGGATGATCCTTGCCGTAGTCAGCTCTGATTGCTGGTGAACCAGCCGAAGGAAAGCCAACGCTGCTGCTTTATGGATACACCTCCTCAGAGCCGCACGGCAGCTGAGCAGAGAACGGTCACCGAGATGAACCTGTGTCTCTATGTACATGCTAGAGGCAGCGAGTTCTGTCACAAGAAAAACAAACTGCATTCAGAGCCTTTTAACAACCTCCTCTCCTTGCTCTAGTTCCCCGTACCACCAGCATGCTTCAGGTTAAATGTTTCACCACGCATCCCACTTTCAAGCACGAACCCAATTACCATAATAACAGCCCAGTGCCTCAGCACAACATCCCCGCCTAATTACCGCACTCCCAAACCGGCCCCAGACCGCTGGGACCTCGGTTCCACAGCGCGGGGGGAGAAAGCCTCCTTCGTGAGGCAGCCGGGAGCTGGGGCTGTCCTCCGCGGGCTGCCGCTGCCGCCTGCGGG
>VWZY01006536.1:140069-181190 GCA_013399075.1 Chloroceryle aenea | reverse complement strand
GGGGGGGCAAAAAATGTCTTGGGAAAATGAAACAACGCTGCTTGTGTTTCCTGTACATTTAATGCTTCTGCTGTAATATTCTGAATCTGAATTTGCAATAAATTATGTAAGGAGAAGGGGGAGCAAGCAGTTAGATGCTGCAGTTAATTAGGGAATCTGATAAATGGGCTTCTAACCAGGTTCAGGCAGTAAAAGGTAAAGGAGTGGTGCCCTTCTTATAGTTTTGATGTTCTACATCTTTAAGCCATTACTCAGGTTGGCACCTATCATCAAAGCTGTAATTTTCTGTGAAGGAAAACCCCAAGTGTAAAATACCAGGGAGCATGATATTTGATGAGTAGCTTACACAGGGAAAATGATTTTAGGGATGCTTTTAGCACACCTTCCGTGTAAATCCACAGCTAGTAACCTCTCTAGGCCACCTTTTAAGCATCATTTGTTTGAAAGCATGTGAAGAGGGATAAATGACTTTGGTGGAAGAGATGCTGCTTTGTGAAATACCACTTTTTAACTGCTATCTTTAGGTACAGCCTTTTCCACAAAACCCAGTTCTCCAGTCTTTTATTAAACTGTTATTTGGGGAGCTTCACTGGGTGATAGCAACTAGAAGTTTGATTTTATTTTGTTGTTATTATTTCCCTCCCAGCTCCCCAGAGTATTTCATTGTGTAACCCTCTGAATGCCTTCACCCCTGTTCAAAGCAACCAGCAGAATGAGTCCTACGGGTTCCGTATTGCTCCTTGGACTGACAGGAAACCAGCACTTACTTTATGCAATAGTTAAACATTAAAAAAGACATATGGCAGAGGAAATTCTTTTGCAGTGTGTGAAAGTATGGCACTTCCAAACTGAAAGTGTTGTTCTGACTACTTCACCAGCAGTGGTGAGTTATATGAGGCCACTTCCATCTGCACAGGCTGTTTCACTTGCTTGTGGTTCTGGGACTCATTTGAATGCTCAAACAAAATAAAAGGGATAGATGTAATAACTTTTTAATGGAAAAGTCATAAAAAGCGGCAGGGCCATGTAAACAAATTGGGTCATTTACAAGATGTTTAAGTGATGTATATTCAGTCCAAATTCAAAGGTGTGGATTAGGTTTTACAGTCACCCTGACTGAATTTTGCTTTCAACAAGACTTTCGGTTTGTTTTCTACCAGGAATGCCTTTGCCACTACAGAGGACAAATTCTCACAAACGATATTTTCCGTGCATTCAGCCTAAAGCCAAGAAGTGGGCAATAATTCAGTAGAATAACTTGATCTTTTTCTAGGTGAATGAGGGGTCTTTCTTCATCTGCATGGTTACACTGTAAAGTCGTAGTGGAACTTTGTAGTGATCCCAGAGACAAGAAACTAAAAGAGTTTCCCTTCTGGGTTCAGATGGGCCTGAACTAATTACAAAGCAACTCTTTGGGCTTTCTGCTCTGTTGTTACAAATAGGTTTGCACAGAACAGCAGCAGCTGTGGTCCAAGTTAAACTGTGGTAGTCAGAGAAACTTAGGTTGGAGCATTGATCATTCTCTGGTGAGTGAACTCACAAGACCCTTGGGATCACTTCATCAGCTAGAGAGTGCTGAAAAAGTGGAATGGAAAAGAGGATAACTAATATTTTTGCATGTTAAAATACACTCAGCAGGGTTATTTATACAATTCAGTGTAAATGTAAGGTTATGTATGGACAAGTTTCCCAAGTCTGGGAAGGGACATTGGTGTTAGCTACTCCAGGGTGCTTTCCTTCTCGTGGGATGTGGTTGCTCCACTCTGCCATTACCAACACAATTTCAACTGCCTCTCCTGTATGTACAGAGCTGTTGACACATCTTTTAGATGCTTGAAAAGAACAGTTGTTACTTGGGAAGTGTATATGTGTGATTATACAGCATTTGAAGAAACACTTCAGACAGTGATTCAAAGGAATGTTGTATTGCACAGTGTTGATGGCAATTGTGTTTATATTATTGACAATCTGTGTGTTAAAAATACATGCTTGTGGGAAGTGGTCTATCCTGATCTGTCAAGGTTTCAGTGTCTTGCTGCTTAGTGTGCCTGGTTTTTACACAGGGTGATCCATAACTGCAAACATTTCTGTTGCTTGTGTAACTGTAGCAGACCCAAAGTGAAGGAAAGCCTGGTAATTGAGAACAAACAAGTAGAGCCTCCAAAACAAACGTGCTTTCTAGACAGGGAGATGCCCCTGTTGTATGTGACCTTACCAAAATGCTACTTAAAAAGTAGGGCAAAGGATTCTTGTTGGGCCTACTTTGTTTTCTTTGTGTCATTAAAAAATATGCAGCCCCTGGGAGCACTGCATATCTAATCAGACTAGAGGCTAAAACCTGAAATACTCTAACATTCTCCTGAGCACTCACTGAATTCCTGTGCCAGCACATTCTAAGAGAAATGCACAGTGCTTCTGTGTAGTGCTAACATAGCCTTCTGGATACTCCTTCTAAGGCAGAGATTGAATCTGTGGTAACAGCATCATTACTGCTAAGGGTCTTTGCCAGGAGAGTCTTTCCCCAATCTTCACCCATTCTCATCATATCCTCTATAAAGATTGGCCTGAGATGTCGTTTTAGTTTCATCATTGGATGTTTTTATACCTGTTCTCTTGTTAATGGTTCTGGCTAATCTGAAACAGTTTCAAATATGCCACCCTAGAATACAGGCTTCGTTTTCTTACGGACAGCTTTAACAGCACAACATTTCTTTCCAGCAGCAGTTGCTCAATTACTCAAATATTTACATTTCACTTTCATTTTCTTGGCTTTGGGAAGAAAATCTTCCCTCCTCTTCTACATGTGAGCTATTCTTACGTTCAGTATTGAAGTGCAGGCAACAGGGGCTGTTGAACGTGCAGATCATAGCCCAGCATGCAGCTTGGATGTGGCTGAGATGCTCCGCAGGGGGATAATGTCTCATCTGTGTGGCTGCAGCTGGTTCATTCCATCTGGGTTTGGAATGTGCATGTGCACCCAGATGTTGCTGTGGGCTGCAGAATAGAGTCACTATTGATTGCTGAGCCCCTGGCCCTTCCTCAGGGCCTTAGAAGACAACTTTGGAATATGCTGTTGTGTCAGTTTTTTCTTTGGTTGGTTTTGTTGTCGTCTGTTTGGGGTTTTGTTTATTTAGATTTTTTTTGCTTTGGTTTGTTTTTTGTTTTAAGTGAATGCTTTTCTGAATGAGTCACAGCACCTATTTGTTTATCTGTTTATTTATTTATTAATTATTATCACCTCCACTGCATCCTCTTGGCTGACTTAAGGCTTCAGGGAGAGCTGCAATACACCGAGGTTTGCTTTCAGTCACAAGTAGCTGTTTTGGTTGGGTTTTTTCAGTTATATTCACTCCTTTGTAGGATGTGCATTGCTTTGAAGTTGAAGGCTACCTTAGAAGACATTCTGTGAACTACTCGATCCTTGTGGTAACAGATGGCATTTGGTTAACTCCTCTCCCTGCTTTAGTCAAACTTTAGACCTTTATGTCTTTACAAGGTGAAATCAACTTCAGCAATTGTATTCATATTTGCTATGGTGGCTGTGCCTGTCTAGCTTTAAAACTCATTTACTGCATGTGAATTGCTTTTTTATGAGGAAAAAAACCCCAAACAAACAAAATAATAACGAGAGAAGTGTAATAAAGTTTATGGAAAGTAATATTTGAAAGATAAAAGCTAATCGTGCTTCCGTATTTTGAGCATTATTTACTTTACAGTTCTCTTTCGTTTAGTGCCTTCCTTAAGCTGAGTCCAAGCTCTGTGTAGAACAAAGGACTTCTACCCCATGTCCAGTAAAATATTGATGGACAGATATGGAAATCTGTGCTGATGAGAAGAATTTAAAAATAATTTGGTAGGAACTATGACCAAAAAAATGCTTCTGCCTTTCTGGTAAGGGAGAAATGGTCACTCAGCTGTACTTCTGCTAGACAAGCTTCTAATGCTTCATCAACTATGTTCTAGCTTCTAGTGCTAGGAACTGTGCTTTTAAGTGATGGCTTTGCATCAATCATTTTCATTATTTTAAATGAAAGCAAATGATAATTCTTCTAAAATTCAGCATCAAAATATTGTAAAAAAGGAACTTAAAGGAGGAATCCTATGTCACTCTGAAAATTCTCAATATACTTTCTTTTCTGGCACATATAAATATATATTTTACAGGAACTCAATCCTTAAAGCAAGAGGAGACTGCATATTGCACTTTGGTATTCAGTACAAGTCATTTGTATCTTTGTTGTTATTCCTGGCACTTTTGGAAAGAAGATTTCATAACACCTGAAATGCTTCTGAGGAGAAGAGGCCACCAAGGCCTCTTTCTTTCATTCCCTTCACTTTGAAATATTCATATGGGTTGAGGAGCTCTGTTTAAAGCTTGTGTTATACATCATACTGGGAAGCAATTATTTTTTTTTTTTGCCTGTGTGTGCTTAAAAAAACAACCCAGAGAGGAGGAACATAATATTATGTCCTCTTTTAAGTCTTGTGTTTACAGTTAAGAGTGCCTATGCTTATAAACCATGGGGAGGCAGTCTTTGGGGAAGTACAGAATTATTTGTAGGGCATGGAGAAGCTCATGAGAAGTGATTACTTACTGCAAATCTTAACAGAAATTGTTTTCTCCACGTGAGCATCGAGTGTTTGTTGCATTGGTGTCCTGATAAGCTCAGTAGAGTTGAGTTTCTGGGTACATAGGCAGCCAATTGGTCTCACGTCCATATTCTACCTTAAAGGGAGTTGTTGTTTGTTACAACAGCAACAGGAGTTTCTAGTAGAAAGCTTTAAATTGGGATCACTCAAAAGAAGGGTCAGTTTGAGCCTGACTTAATTTTGGACCAAAAGCTGTCTCCTGGTTATGATGTACCAAATGACTGTAAAAGTCATTGGGTGGTTTGGTTCAAGAGGGACTAGTGGAAAACAAGTGCATTCCTGTGGTAAAATGATGGGAGAAGGAAAATAAAATAGAATAAAAACAAGGGGAACCATTCTGCGGCTGTTGGAAAAACAGTGGCTTTAGACTTAATGAATTCTGTGTTTTTCATTTTTCTTTGCATGTGAGGTTTGGTTTTTTTAAATAAACTAAGCCCTAAGGGAAAAGGGGGGTGATCCAGACAGTGGCTACAGAGTTGACTCTTGAGTAGAAAGGTCAGCAACTTGCTTCTGACAAAAAGATTTCGGTCAGGAGTGGTTAGATGCATATTTATGCACGGATAGGGAAAGCAAGAGGAAGGGGAGCTTTGCTAATTTTTGTGTCTGTGAAGAGCCCTGGAGTCCATGCAATCACCTTTGGCAGGCATAAAAGTTCTGGTGGTCAACGTGAGGTTCTGAGTGCTGAGCTGGCATCTGCTTTCTGCCCATTGAAGAAGGGCTGGAGGGAATGGTCTTGCACGTAGCTGGAGTGGCCTGCGATTCAACTCCTGAAAACTGGACAACCCCCCAAAAATACCTGAACCAAACCCAAACCAGTCCTTCACTTCAAGATCCCTGGATTCCAAAGAACGTACCGTAACCATAATGGGATCATTGGCTCAAAGGGCCAATCTATTTGTGTTACTGATACCTTTTGTAGCAAGCAGTAGAGAAACTCTATAGCAGAAAGAATTGGAATCATCAGATCAAAACTAGAACACGATCTTAGAAAGACCAAAACAAAACCCAACCAACAACAAAAAAGATGCATCCAATCAAATATTTGTTGTATTTGGCAAATAATTATTCCCATGTCCATTTACAAATAAAGGTTCAAAATAGCAAGATTACATTCAAAGAGCTTGTGTCCAGTAAATAACTCTCTAAATAATTTCAGATGCCTCATCATCTTTCTTACAGTGAAAAAACCCATATATTTGTGTTGTTAATTTCCTAGGCTTGGTATGAATACATGAATTACCTGAAGGTCCCACTTGAACATTTTAACATCTTGATCTTTCTGCAGCCATAGCTATTTAAGAGGCTTTAGACAATGTTCACAGCTTCCTTGAAGTACCTGCAGAAAATTCCAGGATGCTGAAGACCTGTTTCTTGTTTCCTCAGTGCAAAAAATACTGCCAGGGACTTCACCTAATGACAGAGTAACACTTCAGTTATAGTTCTGAATATCATGGCATCATTCAGGTAGTAATAAAGCACGAGCAACTTGAAAGCACAAGGTCCAGCTGTTTATCCTGTTCTGTTCTTGTCATTCCCTTGAAATCAGGTTTAGCCACTAATTGAGTAGGCTTCCAAAGAAATACAAAGTGTTAGATGGAGAGGCTTTGGAAACTGTGTACTCGTCTTCTGCCCGTGTTGGTACCAAATGTGACATGATGGTGTTCCTGAAGTCGTTTGTGCTCTTTTTTGCTGTTTGTTTTTTGTTGCTGTTGATGTTTTTTTTCCTTCCTCTTCCCCTGCTTGCAGTGGAGGGTTGAGATGGTTACTGAGCTGCAGCAATAACACTGCTTTGACCAAATTAAACTTGGAGAGGCTGCTCTTGGTCCCCATAAATTCCTTCCTCTGCACTTAGATTTCTTGCTCTACAGTAATGCCTTGGGTTTAGAGCAGCCACTAATTAACTACTTTTCAATTCTTTATCCCCCATTTGGATCTCTAAGGATGTAATTGCCATTCCTTTGCCCAATCTTACACATCTTTGGATGTATTTTGGTTTTGTTTGGCATCTTTACATGAAAGATGTAACTAAATGCTCATTTATTAGGTTTCATTTTAACTCGAGGATACCATAGGAAGAGAACCAGTAGTGGTTGTGACACTGGGGTTTGAAATCACAGCTGAAATCTTTAAGACAAGGGAAACAGCAGAAAGTTATGGGCAGAATAATTACAAAAGTCACTCAGACGTGACTCCTGTTCATCAAGAAAAATTCTCTTCCACGTTACCTTTTAAATCTGGAGATATTTTTTTTAAGACATAAAATTTAGGGTTAATTAGCTTATTAAATTCTAGGCTGGGGAAAGCTGAAGCAAAATATTCTTGATTGTACTCAAAACCAAGTGCTTTGTATTTGAGATGAAACAACTTTATTAAAGGTAGACAAGGAGAAGTAATTAAAGATATGGAATAATATGTGCATTTTTAATATAATCAATGCTAATGAGGCCAAAAGGAAGAGATAAGTTTAACGAGAACGCTGTGATCTACAGTACTGCAGATTAAAAGCAAGCACTAGTAATGTAGCCTGTGCCAAGGCAGCTTCCTGAGAAATATCTAGAAGGTAAGAGCAGCCATTCCAGGCCAAAAGAAAGGACTGCTTAGCTCCAAGTGTCGTGTCTGAACCACTGAGGAATGCAGTGATGATTCCCTCTCCTTTTAGGAGTCAATTTCCTTTAGGGTGCAGGCAGAGTTGTGGAGTTTGCTAGTGCAATAGCTTTTTAAACCTTGTAAATGTTTGTTATCTACGGTTTCTAGCGGTGAAGAAGTTTAACCACCTAACAGAGGAGAATCTTCACGTGCACTATTGGAAAATTTGACTTACCATCACCTAGTCCTTTGGGTTTACCGATGGTTTTTAGGTATTGCAGACTCACCTGAGAGCTGCTCCAGGCTTTGGATCTGCCCCGTTATCCCCTGTAGCATTTCTCTGTGTGTCTATAGTAAACATGCCTGTATGTACGTGTGTGGGTAGAGGAGATATGAATAGAAATGTATCTGCTGGTATTCCAAGTACCAAAAAGTATCAGCAGGCAGTATCTGAGATTTGAGTACGCTGTGGATTCATGCGGTGATGGCGTTTCTCTGGTTCTCCCTGCTTTTGCCTCTGGTTCTGAATGCTCAGGTTTTCCTCTTAGCAGTGTAATCCTGTCCCAGCAGGAGAGACAGAAGCTCTGCACGTGGGAACGATGCTGCACAATTGCTTTGCGTTGTGCTCGGATCTGGACACGATGAGATCCGCAGTGAAGTGAAGCCACAGATGGCAGGCTTCAGGAGCAAGCTGTTTCCACGTTCCACTTCGAGTGTATCAGTGTTAATATGGGTAAAGATGTTGTCATTCAGGTTGTAACTGTGCAGATGGGAAGTAAACTGCCGAAGTGTTCTTTCCTGAGCATTGGGATGTTAGGTTGGGGTGTCAAGTGGTGTTCTGTTTGTTTTGGCCTTGGTTTTCTTCCCAGAGATTTTTTTTTTTTTAAACTGATTTGTAAACCTTTAGGACCAGCATCTGCTCCTCTGTTAGGCCTCTACCTAGGAGAATTTTTTCTTTTCCCTCACCAGCCTGCAAAAGAAACAGGTCTAGTTACTGATACTATCCAAAGAGCCATTTTCAGTCGTGCCATCAGCAAACTGCAGCTTCCTGAGGTGACGTGGAGGCTGTGAAAACTGTGATTCATTTGCCACTCATGTGACAGAAGGACACGTACACGTAGGAGAGTCTGGTTTGCATTAGTTTGTCTGAGCATCACGGAGCAAACCATTCTAGCTCCCCAGCTGAAGGGGAACCTGCCCTAGAAGTAAGGATGTGACATTTAGACCTTGCAAAGGGGTTGCAGGTCTCCCATCCTTTTACTTCCCTTTTTTTCTGACTTGAATTTTATTCGTAAGAAAGTTTATCAGAGAATTTCACACGTGACCCTGTACCTTTGTCTACCTTGTGTATCACAGCGATTGATTTTCCCTTCCCTCTCCTTTTCAAAGAGAATATTTTCTTGTATTTCTTGGCTATTTTTAGATGAAGAAAAACATATCCTTCAGAGCCCTAGATGCTTCACCTGACTGTATCTTTCTGGTTTCTCTTGAGTCAGCATTTGGATGCCATTCTGCATTTAGGAATGTGGGTTTGACCACAACCAAAATAAAAATATTTATTCTTAGAAGAGTGTATGAAAGAGAGAACTTGTGTACTTTTGATGGCTTTGGTGCTCTAGTTATGGTTATTATGCAAACAATGACTCACAGCTACTTAGTCAATAATCTTCATTAACCTCATCAGGTAGAGGTGACAAGATAAGCACTTGGTAGTAGCAGTTTCTTGTTTTCTAGTAGTATTTTTAAATTCTCCAGTTAATTCTAGAGTTAACAGCACAGCACTTTTATGTTTCAACTGAAAGTTAGCAAGTCATCTTTAAATTCACCCTGGAAAGTCATTTGGTA
The DNA here is from genome assembly GCA_013399075.1 of Chloroceryle aenea. Lineage (NCBI taxonomy): Eukaryota > Metazoa > Chordata > Aves > Coraciiformes > Cerylidae > Chloroceryle > Chloroceryle aenea. Next base: position 172,109 of record VWZY01006536.1, on the reverse strand, counting down.
AGCAGCTTTGTGCTTGAGATGACTTTTTGTATGTGTGGTTTGGTTGGTTTGTTTTGTTTGATGGATTCTGAGAGGAAGAATTGATCCTGCAGTTGTGAACAGCCCAGTGCATCCTCAGTGTCCCCGAGGATGGTGTTAGTGACACAGTGCTCCTCCCCACTGATTCTCATCTGCAGGAAACCCTCTCAGAGCAAAAAGGTTCTTGCTGTGAGATACGTTCCTTGGTTGCTGCTGGATCCAGTACTGATCACCTCAGCCTCTTCCCCCAGTCTCCTGTCTTTGCCTTAGAGGGGGAGGAAAGAAGAGAAATCAACATTTGGTGCACAAACTGAAAAATGCTTGTAGATACAATTCGTATTTCTCAGTATTTGGAGATTATTCTGTGGCTTTATTCACTAAAATAATGAGACTTCCATGAACATACAAGCTGAAGTGCTAGCAGGCACTGTGCAATGTAATAGAAATCTCAGCTCAAGTTGCTAGTCCTTCCTTTTCTGGCTGGCTTTCAGCCGTGCTGTGAGCGCAAGGGAATGGCATGTATTTATACATTTGTAAATAGGATCCCACACATTTTCCACTTGAGAACATCCACTTAGACCTTTTATGGTCAGGAAGGGGTGTTTCCCTCTGTAAGCTACCCGGAGAACCACACATTTCCAAGTATGCAGTTCAGAAACTTACAGATAATACTTTGTAAACCTGAGTTCAAATAAAGAAGTTTGGAGGATAAAAGGAGAAAAAATAAAAAGGATTTTTTTTCTCTCTTTTCCAGTAGGAATTTAGGACAAACAAACAGGTTTTGAAGTTGATGTTCTCTCTAAGCTGAATTGCCTCATTCGGCTTTACTTCTAAAAATACCACACCAAGCTCTCATGACTGTGCTTCTTTGCTTCAAAATGTGTTTATCAAGAGAAATTCAACTGAGAATGGCTCCTTAGGACATCCAGAGAGTTCTGTCTATTCAGTGTCAGCTGATCATAATGGATCAACATACTCCAGCAGTGGTATTCTCAGAATAACTGATTTTGTGTCTTAAAAAACCCCACCACCACTAAAAAGCAAACCATAAAACCCCACCAAGGTGACATGTGAAAATATTTCCAAAATAGGAGCTACCTTCAGGTCTATTCCACTTCTCCAAGAGATTTATGAAAATGGATATAAAATGGATACTTATGTCCTGATGCACCCAGTGTTTTAGGAGTGGGAAAACAGTTATGTGACCGTATCTTGCCGTGGGATGAGCTAAGGAAGTAACTCCTGTTCCAAAGAAGTAAGAGTCACTGGGGTAAGAGACTTTCTAGGGCACTTTCTCACCCTAGATCTTCGTTACTTTGTGTACGCTTAGAACTCCCAGTGCCACAAGGTAATTAGCAGTGTACTCCTGAACGTTGTTCAGCCCGAGGCAAAGTTACTACCTGAGTGAAGTAAGTGAGCGGGATTAAAACAGAGAAAAAATGTCTTTAAGGGGATCAAGTGTATTCTTGGAAGACAGTTGTTGTCACTTAATATGTTGAATTATTTCTCGATTCACAGGGCTGCTTGTGTGTGATTTGCTGCAGCTCCAAGTAACTCATCTGCAAAGCTAAGACTTGAAGCTGCTGTTTTATTGGTGTTAGACTAAAACATGGCTTTATGAAGTCTCACTCTACAAACCATCATTTTGCTGTTTTCTTTTTTCCTTCAGTTTTTGCTTCTGCTGCCTCCTCCCATCAGACTAACAGCTGTTGTGCTGCTTTTGCTATTTCTGATCTTTTACAGTGAACTATTTTCTCTTCCGTGTGGCTTTTGTAGTTGATGTTGGCTAAAGAGGTCATTGCTGAGGGCAGGAGGATCACCTAGGTGACTTCTCGAGGGTCCTGTTGGTCTCTCTTTCTTGTGATTGCATATTCAGATTTCTCCCTGGTTAGCCATCCACAGTAGCATGGACCTAATAGATATTTTATGCTCTGTCTGCATGTAGCATCAGTTCTTGCTCTGAACTGCACAAATGTCTGCTTGGTCACTTAAAGGCCACCTCTTGCTTTGAATGATAATGAAGCAGATGGCATCCTCAATCACCACTGAAGCTGCAAACGTACATAGAGAATAAAGACACAAAACTCTGCAGTTGGGGAATCATCAATCAAAAGCTCCAAAGATTCTAAGCCTTGTTCAAAATTCTGGTGGCTCTTTCCAACCTAAGCTGCTAGGCTATATATGGAAACCTGGGATATCTGTGGGAGCTGTGGTTGTGATGGCACCAAAGGATTGAAGTTCAGCCCTTATTTTCAGATCTCTTCACCTTTACGGCATGAGGTCACTAGTTTTTATGTTCCATGCTTTGTCATTTGTGGTTTTTTTTACCTGAAATTAGGAGAGAAATAATTCTTAGCTGTCAGAGCCCTGAAATAGTTTGCATCATCAAAAAAGTTTAATCCAATTTTAGTGATGACCATATCTGTTCTTTCCAACAGCAATGTGATACGCTTTTTAGTCCAGCTTCAGGTTAGGCTAACAGTCTTTTTATTGTCACGGGGTGTTAGTTACCAGAAGTGACTAACTCCCATTTGAGTGAGGAGAAGGTAATACAAAACCTTCCCTAATAACAGGAAATATTTGCCATTTCACCTCCCATACAAAAGAATTCATGTGTTGCTGAGAAGCTGGGTCCTTCCCCAGGTCAGAACTGTGGAGCTGTTGCATCCTTTGCTTTCACAGCTCCTTTTGGTTTCGTCTGTTTAGAGTCCACCTCTTTTGCATTCCTAGGAGACAGTGACTGGGTTGGGGTTTGTGCTGTAGGCAGGCTTTATGGCATATCTGGGTACAGAAGAAAATGGTGTGGAAAGAGAATTTGGAAGCTTTTGGGCAAGAAATTTGAAATATTGTTTTTAAACTGATGGGGCAGAGAGTGTGACATTGAGTTCAGGTATTAAGAAGTGAGACTCAACTGAAATAGATTTGATTGCCAATTTTCTGTTTGCAATAGTATCCTCAGTCACAGCTCAAGTTCGGGGCTAAGGTTATTAATTTATTAACATGGTAATAAACCAGAAGGATATTTCTGAAATGACATCATTCCGAGCTGAAATCATTGTTGGAGGCATTTTCTTTGTCTTTCTTTCTTGAAGTGCATACAGAGGGCAGAACGGGCATGAAGAAAAGTGAGGTTTTGTTGCATTTAGGGCACCTGACCCTGGTTGGAAAGGCTGCTTCATTCTCTAGGTTTCCCAGAGTTTTTTTTCCGTGGTTCTGGGCTAGGTGTTTATTGTCATTTTTGAGCATCATCTTCACCATCTCTAAAATTACTTCCCTATGTTTTCCTGCTGAGATATAATCTAATCCTTTGAAAGAGCTGACATCTCTTGATGCTCTTGCTATTAATAGCTGCAGATGGCCTAAAAAAGCTTGGCTCTTGTGTATATCCAGAAATACACAAGCAAGCTGAGGTGATGCTTTGTCATCATGGGAGATAGCTCCAGATGCAGGTCTCCTTCCTTTTCAAACTTCCATTTAAAACCTCGTGTCTGACATTCCTGCACAAAAGCTGTGGGATGGTATTTAAGGATCCCTCCAGGAGTGTGTCATCTGATGAATTTGAACACATCTCTGACTGAAAGAAATTGAACCAAGGCTTAAGTTGTCTTGGTGTTTAAGTTACAAGGCTGTATCTTGAGGACTGGAGTAGCAGAATTGCCTGTTTCTTCTCTTTTCTGCTTGTTTTTAAAAGAAATGGGCATCGTAGGATCTTCAGAAGGAGACTGACTTAGAGATCTGAGTGTGTCAGCTTTGAGTGGGGCACTGAGGTCTGGGAAAGAAAAAGCAAAAAAGCACCAAAAAAACACCAAAAAAAGTACATCTTCCTCCAACACAGTGTTTTCTTTTCTCTAGTCTGCTTGAAGTCTTTCTGTAAAAATATGCAGTAGGGTTTATTGTATTTAATTTTAGATTTTGGTACTTGTCATTCCAGCATCACCAGGTAGCTGGTTTAGTATCGTCTGGTGGGATTTATTAGATGGTAGCAATAGACAGAAAGTGTTGCTGTTGATGGGCTGCACTTTGGTCGTCTGATTCCTCTTGATAAGTGCACATGTAAGAAAATAACTGTCCTCTAGTCAGAGGCATTCAATCCAGCTTATTGAATTCCTCATTTTGTTATTATTTCTCTTACCCCCAGCTCCCTTTTTTTTTCCTCTTGTTTGAATAAAGCCTAAAGTGAGCTGTAACCTGAGTCCCAGTGATTGGGAGATTTCCAGAAGTCTATTTTACAGCTGATCCTGTATTCTTTATTAACAAAGCTGAGTACTAAAGCAGTAAACTTTAGTACTAAAGTACTGAACTTAGAGAATTTTGCCTGTGCAACAGGTAATAAATATAAACACTACTTAGAGCTTCTGAATCAGAGAGATACAAGTGTATCTGCACAAGGAGTGGGATTGTTCACAGCCAAAGGGGTCAATCCCAATTTAATGTCTGGCTAAGAGCTTATAGGATCTGTCTTAACATTTACTTGCTATACTGGTGAACTGTGATCACGTTCTGTATCTGTTTATCTAGAAGATATCTGAAATCTAGGCACTGGAACTGGCTCTTAGGCACTGGAACAGGCTGCCCAGGGAGGTGGTGGAGTCACCATCCCTGGAGGGCTTTAAAAAACAAGCGGACGTAGCACTTGAGGTGATGGTCCAGTGGGTAGGGAGATGTGGGGATGAAGGTTGGACTTGATGATCCTAGAGGTCCTTTCCAACCCTAATGATTGCATGATTCCCTGGTTCTAAGTGTACTGCACTCTGTAAGATCATGTCTACCCTACAAGTTTAGGCAGTAGGAGAAGAAACAGTTCAGAATGCTTGCAGATCTTAAAAGGTCTCATCTTCTGTATGAGTTTCTTTTCCTCTGAAGGAAGGTGAATGCACTGAACTATTGTGTTTAGTGCTTCTTGCTGACATGATTATTACCTTTCCTAAGTCACCAGCTTCATGGTACTGTCAGAGTCCTGAAGCTCTATCCCTTGCTGGTGAGAAAGCATTGAACAATTAGAGCTAATTTCAAATTGCACTCTGGCTTTTCCATCTACAAAATTAATGGTAGGACTCTCATCTTCCCTCCCGTGTCTGCCCTGTCCCACTTCCATCTTTTCTATCTTTCTTCTGCTGCATTTTTTTTGTAGTGCTGGTTTTATTAGGAAAAGTTAAGCTCACACAGGTGGTCCTGTCAGGCTGTAAAAGTGGTTGCTTGAGCAATATGAGGAGACTGCTTGAATAATGCTGGGTTTTACATTTAGGGCTGATCTTGCTTGGAAACTCTCAGATAGGATGTATGCAAGAGAGCCATAAATTATATGCAACTTGTAAAACATTCTGGGATACACATGGGATACAAGATCAGTCAGCAGCATAAATTTTCCCATGAGGGGTATGTTTCTAAGGTATCTGGCAAATTGCTTCATCAATCTTTGCTGTTTACCCTTTAATAATGTTGATAGTTTACTTTACATATTATTTCTTCGGCTAAAGCTTGTTGAACAGTCCACAGGATCACGTAACTGGTGGCTGATGGGGTTCCATTTAGAGCTCCAACAGCTTTCCTGGCTTAAAAGTAAAATTTTCAACTTGTGGAAATACAAATTTCTGTCCCACACATTCACTTGAAACAGTTGCTTTCATGTTGCTTAACTTAGAATGTGTATATTCTGCAGCCCAGGAGCTGGGCTTAAAATTCTATTGTTGTGTTCCTAAATTTTTACTGCCCGTTCCGTTTATATTTTTAAAACTTGTCTCGTTGTGGCAGAAGCAATTGTACATGTTCTGAAAGCTGGTTTGCATAAATGTTGAAAATAATGGGAATTACAAACCAGTGCAGATGGCACCGCAATGTAGAATAGCTTGGACAAATGGAAAGTCAAGGATAGAGGTCTGCAGGTACTGGAAGTCCGTGAAGCTGGCAGCAAGAGAAGGACACTAGAAGGACATGGATTGGTTGGAGTGGGTCCAGAGGAGGGCCACGAAGATGATTCAAGGGCTAGAACCCCTCTGCTGTAAGGACAGGTTGAGAGAGTTGGGATTGTTCAGCCTAGAGAAGAGAAGGCTCCAGGGAGACTGTGATCTGCCAGTAGCTGAGGGGGCCTACGAGAAAGCTTGGGAAGGATTTTTGCCAAAGACTTGTAGTGATAGGACAAGGTGTAACGGCCTCCAACTGGAAGAGGGGAGATTTAGATTAGAAATGATAAAGAACTTCTTCGCCGCGAGGTTTGTGAGATACTGGCACAGGTTGCCCAGGAAAGCTGTAGATGCTGCATCACTGGATGTGTTCAAGAACATGTTGGATGGGGCTTTGAGTCTAGTGGGAGGCGTCCCTGCCCATGGCAGGGGGGGTTGGAACAAGATGATTTTTAAGGTCCCTTCCAGCCCAAACCATTCTGGTTTTAAATGCCATCCCTGGGGGCATTTAAATGTCATGTGGACCTGGTGCTCAGGGGCACAGTTTAGTGGTGAGCTTGCAGTGTTGGGTTGAAGGTTGGACCAGAGGATCTTGAAGGTCTCTTCCAACCAAAGACATTCAGTGATTCTGTTTGAGTATGTGTATTAAAAAAATAAAAGCAAGTTTATGTATAAAGGTTTTTTATTGAAAATGCTGTAATGGCAAAACTTGGGGCTTAGCTGATGGCTTTGAAGGAAAACCTTGGATCATGGATAGAACCAAGCAAAGTTTCCAGAAATAAATGTGATGCAGTCACAGGTGATATGTCCTAAAAATCTGGGGAGACATTAAATTTATGCATATGGTTGGATATTTAACCCTCTAAATATGTAAGCACACCCAAAGCAAGCAATGCTTTTGAAATTAAATATTGTAAACCGTTCCATTCCAGATTGGTTACAAAATATTAATCTCTATCCCTGTAAAAGCAGGAATTCACTGAAAGAACATGGACAAATCCTTAGCACTAGAAATCTGAGCGGTGTCCGTGTAACCCCGCGCATGCTATTTAAATAATCTGTGAATTAGTCACACATTTATCAGCTTAACATGGCTCTATTCAAAACTTCACACTGGACTGCAAACACTCAATCCCATAAACGCTTTTCCCCAAAGCTAACATGAGAAGCTTTACTGCTTTTTATTTAAAAGAAAGAAAGGAAAAAAAAAAAAAAGAAAAAAAAAAAAAGGGAAAACAAAACCCCCTGCAAAATCCACTGAAGTAGTGAAAGGTTTGTCAAGAGTATTTTGAGCTGGTTTTAAATTTTTATATGTCTGCATTAATCTCAGCTTTCAGGAAAGTGCTGTTGTCGTATTATGTACTCTATTACTTGGGATTTAGATTCAGTACTGATCTGATGTGGAAAATGTAGAGAGAACTCTTTCCCAGGAAGTAAAAGAGTATTTTTTTTTCCCCTTTGTCTGCTGTCGTGCTCGTGTTAAGATTCCTCTGGCCACAAAGCAGCAGTTTCACCATTTCCCTAGCCAAATCCTGGAGCTCTGCCTGTGTCTGCTCTGACACGAGTAGCCTCACGAGCCATGGCAATCAAGAAGGAGTTGCAGGTCTGTGCCATGTATTCATAAAGCCAATTCTCTCACCAATGGCTGCAAAAAGCAGTTCTTCCACTCTGCCTAGTGGCTGTGGTTGCATTCCATACGTGAGGATCTCTTTATGGCAGCAGAATCATCCTAATGGCTTCAGAACACCTGCTCCATCATCCGATAATCTTCACGATGGACCACGATACATTTCAGGCTTAATGAGATACCTTGGAAAGTAGGGATTTGTAATTAATGTCTGTGACATAAAATCTGCAAAGCACAAAAGATGGAGCTTTGAGGTGGTGCTTTTGTACCCTCTTCTAGCTCCTAGTAGCCCTCCTATGAAGGGTTTCAATGAGGCAGGCCAGAAGCAGTGTCAGGGACACCTGGCTTCACCTCACTGTCTCAGAAACTTCTAGTGAACCAACAGCAGAATAAAACCTGTAACGAGAGCCTTGGTTTGATGCTTTGGTTTTTTGGTCATTTTAAAGTTACACCAGGTGTCTCAACAGAATTTCAGGCTTGTTACAAGGACAAATCTAGTGGTTGGTTGGTTTGGTGTTTTAAATTCATCGTTTTACTTTCTTCTGGAAGTAACAGGCATGATAATTTCCGTGTTGCTCACTGTAACAGTGCCTGTAGGATCTCTCCTGATAATGATAAATTGCTCCAAATTGTGGATACTTGACTATTGTATTTATGACAAACCTCTGCCTATGGAAACATTTGATTTACGTGGTTGTTCACATGCACGTGTGAAATTGGAGTTCATTCTTTCTTTGGAAGACATGGTAACACAAAATGTGCTGGCCTGCAAAGCTGTATTTCACTTCACTGGGCTGTGTGTCTTGTCTTTGCTTTCTTAGCTCTGTGTCTGGAAGACCATGGGGTTTTATAAAGCTATGAATAACCTCAGCTTAAAAAAACCCAAACAAATAAAAAAAGGCAGATCGAGCTTCAGCTCTGCACAATATTGTGGTCACAGAGAACCCATCTTGGTGCCTGCTGAAGTCTTTGGGAATCTTTTCCTTGACCCCAGTGGATGAGTGTTCCTTCTGAGCTGCTTTGGACCTCTTCTCAGAACATGGCTCTGACCAAGGAGTCCTTGGTGATGTATCCCTCTGGAAACAGACACGGGAAATCACAGTATCACAGTGGGTCAGGGGTTGGAAGGGACCTTGGAGATCTGAGAGTCCAACCCCCCTGCCAGAGCAGGCCCATCTAATCCAGCACAGGTCACACAGGAACACAGCCAGGCGGGTCTGGAAAATCTCCAGAGAAGGAGACTCCACAGCCTCTCTGGGGAAATGTTTCTTAAATAATTTCCCCTTAAAGGTCCCAGTGCTGTGGGTTTTCTTGTGGGTTGTTTTTTTCTTGTGTGCGTTTTGATTTATTTATTTATTTATAATTTTTATTTAGTTATTAAGCAAAGCTGGAAGAATAGAAGTTGGCATTTAATCTCCCCATGTGTTGATAAATAGATAGTGGTGTCTATTCCTCCTGGTTTTGTCTTGGTGTTGACTTCTTTGACCGAGTACTGTTTTTCCCCAGCAGACCCCCACCAACTGTATCTCAAGAACAGGCCTCCTGCAAAGCAGCAGTGGTTGAGTGTTCTTAAATAATGGATTTAATCTCTGCAGAAATCTGAAATCCTGTACATAAACATTTGGTCTAAATTTCTTTTAAGCTCTGCTCTCCTCATGCAAACAGAGGATTCTTTCACTCTGCTTCATGAGCTGTGTGTTTATGGTGTCCCTCAGTAGCATCACCACAGGGCCAGTGTTAAGCTGCTAGATAATTTTGGTTTGTTTCTTCATAACACTGTATTCTTACTCATCCTTCATCCTGCTGCTCATTACTCATTTCAAACAGACAATAGCACAGGATTTGAAGGACATCTTTGTCTCTGTTACACTGGATGAGGGTTTAAAAAAAAGAAAAAATAGTAATTCCTAAGTTCTGGTGTGCAATAGTGTAGTGGCTTTAAGAATTGTCTGAGGATGCTTACTAGAGATTTGGTTTGAATCACAAAATGCTCAAGAGCTAAGAGAAATCCACACCAGGAAAAATTTCTAGAGAAAAGTGAACTAAAGTGTGCTGCTGTGATGGATGGGGGTGGTTTCTGTGCCTACCATAGAGAGAGAGGGAGTTAGTGAGAAACTGGGATGGAAGGAAGGTAAGAGCTGATCAGAGAACATATGGAAATAACAGGAAAGGGAAGGGTTATCAGTTCCTCTTCAGTGGAGGAATGGAAAAATGAAAGAAATGGCAGATGCAGAAGATGGTAAACACATTTGCTTGGGAAAGGCAAAAAACCCAACCCTGACTGAAATAATTTGGTGTCATTCAGCTTAAGCCTGTCGTTAGTGTAAGCCAAAGTATTTAGTCTGGAAATAACAGGTATGCTGCCATGCTGTCAAGAAGCTCTTTGTCAGGACTTGTTAAGAGAAGATAAAATAGGCTGTGCTGTGCTAAAAAGGCATTTTACACATTGCTTAATACTTTGGTGTCTTCGTATTGCAAATACAATTAAGGCTGCTTTTTCTCTTTTCTTTAGACCTTTTTGCAGAAACTAAAGACCAGCCAAGACAAAAAGTAGTTTGATGTTTACTTCAGTTATTATTGTATTATTCAGTATTTTTGAACAGTATCTAATTTTTTGTATTGTGGTCCACACACAGAACTTTAAAAATGGATTTTAAAAATGGAATACAGAATATAACATAAACCAGTAATACTTGGCAGTAAGAAAATGCATCTTGTTTTTTTTGTGGGGTTTGTTGTTCCCCCCCAAGAACATGTCACTTAAACTTTCTCTAATGCCACCTGCTATTCCTGTGTATGCATTTTTGCTGATTACACCTGGTATGTGGAGGAAATGTGCTTGGGTACTGGGTAATTTTGTAAACCTGAGTGCCCTTTCTTTCTTAGCTGCCATTTGAGATGCAGTTGTCTCTTAGCAACTTCGGAATGAGCTTGTATTTTCACCATCTCCAGGACATGGGTCACTGGAATGAATCCACACCAAAAGCAGCAGTGATATTTCTCATGAGGTTAGCTGCTCTTGTCCAGTGCTCACATTATTTTATGAACAATTTCTTTTTTCTTTTGGAAACTATAAATGTGACTGCATTGGGAGGCATTTGTATGATTTAGTTGACCCTGCTGACAATTATTTTTCTTCCTTTGAGTTGACTCCACAGTGCAGAGATCACAAAAGTAACTACTGCAGAGCAAGGATAATGAATAGTACAGTAAAGGAAGAATCTGGAGACTTGAGCAGATTTCTGATGTATTGGAGATTGTACTCTCCAGTTCCATATTCTAATTTTGGACTGAAAGTCCTTATTGCAGTCGTTCAATACTTAAAGGGGTCCTGTATGAAAGAATGGAACAGTCCTTTTGGCAGGACCTGCTGTGGCAGGACAAGGGGCAGTGGGTATAAACTAAACCAGGATAGATTTATGCTAGATATAAGGAAGATATTTTTCACACCGAGGGTGCTAAAATGCTGGAACAGGTTGCCTAGAGAGGTCACAGAAGTGTCATCCCTGGAACTTCAAGATCAGCTTGGACAGGGTGCCCAGAGAGGTTTTAGAGTCTCCATGTCTGGACACGTACAAAACCCACCTGGATGTGGTCCTGGGAAACCTGCTCTTTGTGAATGTGCTTCAGCAGGGGAGTTGGACTGGATGATCTCCAGATGTCCCTTCCAACCCCTACCATTCTGTGATGCTGTGGCTGAGGCTCTGAGCAACCTGATCTAGATGTTTGAAGACGTTTAAAAACACTTAGTGTTTGAAGATCAGAGTTTTTGGTTTGGTTTTGTTTTTTTTTTCTCTGAAGATCCTATTAGAAGACTAGAGGGAGATGGAAAGTATAGAGGAGGTAAATAGGAGCACGGAGAAGTACAATAAAAATTTGCTGCTGAACTGAGTTTTATCTCATGCAATATTTGAATTAGGAGGCAAGTCAAATTCACCTCCCATCTGTCACTGGAATCTGAGAAGGGCAAGGCTGAAGCACACTGCTAATGTTGTGTTATGGTCCCTTCATACTGTTATCCTTACAAGAAAAAGAGGTGGAAAATGTATGCTGCAAATTATGAAGACTACAAAGAGAAAACTTATACTAGAATCAAAGGTGAATAATTTCTTGGAACTTTTGTTCGTAAGTAGATTAAAAAAGAACAAACAACAACAACAAAAGAAACCCCAAACCAACCCACCAAGAAAGCCAAGAACCATGAAATATGGATAGAAGATGATACAATCACTTTGATACCCCTGGAACATGGAAATTTAATCCAAGGAAGAACTAGTAAAATTGCTGGAGTCAGAGAGGACTGTGAGAAGTGAAAACCCAGGAGGCCACGTGGTAGCAAATACTCTTTCAACTTACTCTCTGAAAAGCAGAGATGCTGGGCAGTTGTAACTTCCCTAAATTACAACTATCCAAGGAGCTTCTTTTTGGAGCCAGGTACTGTTATGACTTGGAGAAAGCTCAAAGCAAAGTTGCCTTGCCATTGATAGGAAATTATGAGCTGAATATATGTATTTTAGCTAAGCAATACCTAAAGCAAATGTAGTAAGGCTTAAAACAATTGAAATTGCTGAAGTCCTAAGGAAAAAAAAGAAGATTTGGGTGGGTGTGAAAAGCTACACAGATAGGTAATCAAAGAGGGGAGAAAGAAAGAGAAAAATCTGATTATGACGAATAAAGTGCAATTTGAAAGAATACATGAAATTTATATGGTAGTTTTCTGAAGTGAAGTGGAAAAAAAACATTTACTGGAGGAATTTGACGCTGCACATGCTTTTCATCTTCTACTTTTTCTTCTTGCTTCCCTTTTGCTTGAAAAAAATGGAAGGGTGACTCTGTTCTTCTGCCCTCTGAACTCACAGAGGGCCAAGTTCTGTTGTCTTTATCTCAAAATGTACTGATGTATTAATATCTGGCAGTTCATTTTCTAAGTCTGCAGAACATTACATAGTTATCTAAAAAGGCCAAGGGAACTAAAGAGATCTTAAACAAATGTAGCTCATGCTGTCAGTGTTCAGCAGTTTGAAAAGGGACAGCTTCTCCAGTTCATCTGCTGAGTGCCCATGGGAAGAAGTGAGATAGGTGAGTGGCAGGCTGAAGATGTATTTTATGTGTTGGGCTATCTGCATTCAGTGGCCTCACTTGATCCTAAAACCTCAGTGATTTCCCCTCCCACTCCCATTGATTCACTAAAATTCAAGCTAATTTACATAAATGCACTTCAAAGTTGGAAAAATGGAACTGGTGGCTACAAGTGTGGTAGCTCTGTGGAAGCTGTAAGCTTCCCTGCTTGTGTGTTTTCCCACAACACTTCTTTCTCCTGCCATGTGTGCTGCTCAGAATTTGTCTCCAAACAAGCAGGAAAACTTACATGAGCATATTTTTAAATACGGAAAATGATAATTTTTCCCAGGATTGCCTCTTACCCTTTGGAGGCTAAGGAAGTTCTGCAGTCTGCATTTTTTGTTTGTTTTTTTTTTTAATAATTGAAAGAATATTAAGCAGATGGTGGAAGTTGTGAATGTCTGTCTCCCCCCCTCAAGAGTGATTTAAAATCAAGACTGTAACATCATCTTACAGAGAATGTATTCCCCTTGTTTTGATCAACTGTTGCTTTCAGTGAAGCTACTGGTCATCACTTAAGGATTTCATAGTAGTAGCATAGGGTGTGACATCTGAGAGACTGCTGGTTTTCCTGCTTCCCTTGAGATTCCCCTTCCCAGTCAGCATCACCCAGCTTTCTGCATTGCTGTAAACTTTAGAAATGCAGTGTGAGATGGTCTTCATGAAAGCAAACCCATGCACAGTTATGCTGAGTCCTTTGAACACCGTATTACAGCGTATGTTCCGAGACCAATTCCACTTCCTAGAGTGCAGGAAATCTAAAGTCTACCACGTTTATTAACCACAATTGAGAACAGTGTTTGCACAGGCAGTGTAGACAGTACAGGCAACTGAGCAGCTGTTAGCCCATCCCTTTAGGAGATCTGGCAAAAGAGCTGTAAAATAAAGATGGCCAAACATCTTATCAATATCTTATCTGAAGAGCCAACAGCTTTCCTTGCAGTAAAACTCATGTCTGTTGAGGTGTTGGTCCTTTGGGCACTATGAGACAATTACAGCTTTCTGTTTACTTTAAGCTTATGTCACTCAATGTTAAAATACAGCTAATTAGAAAAATGCAAAATAAGTTGTTGCTCTTGAAATTCATCCTTGTTTCATGATACGTCATCAAATGTTCATAAAAATAACATAAGAATGATGTAGTTCTTATAGTGGTTGCTTATAGGGCTGGGACTGTTAAGGGAGTGGAGCAGCTCCCTTATGAGGAGAGGCTGAGAGAGCTGGGGCTCTTTAGTCTGGAGAAGAGGAGACTGAGGGGGGACCTCATCAATGTCTATCAGTATGGCAAGGGGGAGCGTAAGGAGGATGGAACCAGGCTCTTCTCAATCTCATCCAGTGTCAGGACAAGAGGCAGTGGGAGTAAATTGAACACAAGAGGTTTAGGATAAACATAAGGAAAAACTTTTTCATGGAGAGTGTAACAGAGCCTGGACCAGGCTGCCCAGGGAGGTTGTGGAGTCTCCCTCTCTGGAGATGTCCAAAACCTGCTGGGATACCTTCCTGTGTGACTTGATCTAGGTGACCCTGCTCTGGCAGGGGGGTTGGACTGGATGACCTTTCGAGGTCCCTTCCACCCCCTCACACTCTATGAGTCTCTGATTGTGCATGATCTGAGTGAGCAGGACTTTGTCATGAGAAAGAGAGAGAGAACTTAGTGATGTTCAACTCCTCTCCATGTGCAAGGTGCCTTAGAACCACTGTCTGACTGTAGCTACCCTAAAGTTCACATCATGAGAAACTGGCCACTTGCAATCCCATTTTCTAACCCCTTAGATGATTTCAGGAACGTTTGACACTTTAATTCATATACTTATTTGGTGAAAGCTGAGCAGTAGCTGAACCAATTTGTACAAACACATTTTTCAGAAGTGATAGATTGCTGCGTGCTTAAAATTTGGTTAAGATGACCTTAGGCACTTACCCTACTGAAAAATATTTTACAATTATAAACAAGCATTTTTAGATATAAAACTTTATATACAGCTGTTCAAAGCATAATCCTTAAAGAAAAACAGAAGTGAATTAGGTTATATAGTTAGCAGAAAAAGCTAAGGTAGGTGTGTATTAGAATTGAGAGTGCATTGTCTATAGTATAAGAGGATTCTCTTGCTGTCTGCTAAGTAAGCTGAAGTTTTCCAAGTAGAAATTTGTTATCAGTATCCTAGTGAAGATTCCCTGGGTAGGAACTTCGTTGCAAAGTTTATACCTATGGTAGCAACTGTCTTTTATTATTATTTTTTCAAGAGTAGTTGAATTCAGGGTCATTTGGAATAAATTCTGATGTGGTTGTTTTATTATTTCAGCACTCAAATATGGACAGGAGATACTTTTATTTTCCTCTTTTGAGCAATGCTACCTTTAATTGCTTCTCTAAGAACCTTCAAGTACCAGTTGCTGCTATCAAGTGGTATTACTGAATAGTAAATTCGTGTGGTGGGCTAATTCAGTGGGGTGCGTTTCAGTCTCACGACCTGTTAACTGGTGGAAAAAACACTTCTTAATTTTGCCTTTGAAGTGCTCTGTGGTTCAGCTTGCAGCTTGCTGCTTCTACTACATGGGCAAGCACATACATGGATTCAAATCTGCAAATTAACTGCACTTCATTTTTGAAATGCAAAGTTTTCTAAAGTAGATGGTTAATAATTAATGCTAAGATAGTCTGTGACTAGAACGAGGAGGGTTTGGTGACTCTTTTGACATTGCAGTCAGCAAAAATATGCAGAAGGTTTTTCAATTGGAGAGCTTTCTTAATACTTCTGCCAGATGCTGGTAATGCTGATTAATAATTGTAAAGATGTTATTGCAAGGGAGCATTTTGTGACATGTATATTGAAATCGTGACACAGCCTTCATGCATAAACACTGCTTCAAGACTGAAGTTTTTGTGTGTTTTGCACTAACTTCAGCTGGAATTATTCCCTACAGTTTTTTCCTAGTTTTATGTTTGATCTGGTTACTCTCATGTCCTGAATCTCTTTGAGACTTAAGCTTCTCAGGCTTATTTGAAGACAGTCTTTTCAACAGCCTTTTGGAAAATACATCCCCAGTTCCAAAAAGGAAGGGATTAGATGTCATTAAGGGTTCAGTGGACCATTCACATTTAATTTGAACAATTTCAGGTTATCCTACCTGCTTAGATAGACTAAGACTCACTTGTAAGACAAATATGACTGCTTATAGCTGAGCAGAATTTGTTGAAGTCAGCATCAAAGTGACATCTGCGTTCCTCAGACTTCCAAGAAAAAGCTTTGTCTTCCTCTCAAGACTTAATAACTGTAAATCAACCCATCTTTCCTATGTTGTTTTTCTCACAACTGCTCACGCTGTTTAATTATCCTCCAACTGAGTTTATGAAGCTTACCTTGCTTCTTACCTTTTCCACTTAGAAATGTCTGATAGTCGTGGGCAGTTTGGGTTAAACCTGGATTGTGGCCAATGGCTCCTTCTGTTTTAGAATATATAGAATTGGAGAAAACGCTTTGAAATATAAATGTAACCCTTCAAAATAAAATTAAAAAATGCTTAGTCTCTCTCTCTAAATATAGTTATGATTTGAAGGAAAAGATTTGTAGTCTTGCAGATTTTGTAAATACAACTGTGTTAGAGGGATGTGAACCATGGCATCTTCTGGATACTTCCTTCTCCTGGATGCTCTCACCCCCATCACTGATAAGCCTGCAGAAGGGGTGTTACTTCTTTGTTTCTTTCCTTCTGTGCATGAGACTGGCAGTAATTTTTAAGCTGTGTCTCTAGCTGTTGGGTGGTGAGGGGAAGTGAAGTGCTTTCAGCCTCCCGAAAGACTGTATGATTTTAGAAAGTATTCCCTGTACATTTTTGGGCTTTGTGATTTTTAATGTGAGTTTTGTTAATATTTATCGATCCTAAGCTAAGCACAGGGGGTAACAGATTTCAGACCCTGCTTCGGGTGACACCAGAAGCTACACCATTTCGACCAGTGAGTAGGAACAGAAGATCAGTGGCCTTGGGGAACCTGGGGAAGGTTGCAAGGATGAGGGCATGTGAAGCACACCTCTCCCTTGATTAATTGCATCCTTTAAGGAGGAGCATTTCTTCAAATGCCAACAAAATAAAATGAACAAACACCATGACTGATTAAAAAAAAGTGAGTGTGGGCCATATGCAGATCAGCCAAGAATTCAGTATGGAAATAAACAGTTTAAAGGCATTGCATTAAGGACTTTATGTCTTGCTATATAGTTCAAAGCTTATAATCCAAAGCTAAATCTTCTAGTGACACTGTATTTCTGGTTTTTGTTTTGTCTGTAACAACCATGTTTCAACTATTCTGATCCAAGCTGGAAGAATATAACTTTTTTCTGGTGTATTTGTTTTCCTTTCCATTTACAGACATGCTTTTGATTTCTTATTTTGGAAAGGACTACACTACAAATTCAGTTTTTATGTAGCGCTTCCTTTGCCTGGTGTGTGGCAGGAGATGCAGTGATGGTGAGGCTGCAGCTCTTCAAGCTGTAGATCACAAATGATGCTGATGGGGTTATGAGGGGAATAATCATAGGTTTCCATGTGTACCCACAACCCTTCTTGAGAAAATTGAAGACTGCCTCGCAGGTTGCAAACTATCTAGAAGTCAGACACAGTGGTTGAACTGATTGCATCTTCTTGTGATAGAATTTTTAGGGTTTTTTTTGTGTTTTATTGGTTGTTGGGTTTTTTTTCTTTCTTTCATTCTCAACTTCCACCAATTTTTCACTATANAGGTTTTTTTTTGTGTTTTATTGGTTGTTGTTTTTTTTTTTCTTTCTTTCATTCTCAACTTCCACCAATTTTTCACTATAACTGAGGATAAACTGGAAGGGGGGGTGTGGAAATACAACACTTGATAGTCGGTGTTTTCTGAATTCCATGTATGGATGTGCTGGCTAAAAGACACATTTCTTAAGACTTCTTTCTTCAAGGATTCTATTAGGAATTTACAGATACTTGGGAATGACGAGGAAAAAATGTAAATCTGTGGTCAGGTGACTTGGCTTTCTGCTGCCTGTCTTTCAAAGAGCTAATGAGGACAGTTTGTCTGCAGAGCAACGCCTCACAGGCGGGAGGTAGAACTTTCTGAAGTTGTGTTACCAATTTAGCTGGAGGATGCCAGAGTTGCAGGCTCCAGCTGGAGGTGGTGGATGTGCCCTTGAGGCCAGAATTATGATCCCCAGCTCTGGCCTTCCCTGTTAAATTTAGACAGCAGCTTCGTTTGGTCCTCTAATTAGAAGTATCTGAGATGGACGAGTTTAGTGTTGGAGAGTGTGTGGTTCTGTAGCCATTTCTCAGGGTGGAAAGAAGGACTTCAATGAATTTAGCTTAGGAGTGGGTGTTTGTGGCCAGGGTGCACAGGCTTGGTACATTTGAAAAGGGCTTGCTGATCCTTGCTGGCTGTAAGGAAGATGTTTGTATTAAATGGCATTGGATGTGTTTATATCAAATCTGAACTTGGTGCTTCTTAGAACTGTTTAAATCAGAAAGTAAAATAATATGTTTCTTCGGACTGCTTTTTGTGACTTCTCAAGAACATGTAGATAATGTTCTCTAGGAGGAAAAATCTCCTTTTAAGGAGACAAGAAAAAATGAGAGAGTGCTATTTCCCATGCATGCTGGCAAAGTGAAATCTCTTTGGTGTAGCTGGAGAGCAGAAGTGGGTTTTTTGTGAGTTTGTTTTGTTTTTCTGGTGTTTTGTGTTTTGTTTTAAAGCAGTATGTATCTATGGAGCGTTTCAGTAGGGTTACAAGGGCTTTATTTCCCTCCTGTGCAGTGTTACCTGGGAGTCTCTGGACTGTATTTTCTGCCTAGGCTAGTTTGCCCTCCTGAGAAGCCAATACAGGGCTCTGTATGCTCAAGTGCAGACCTGGTCCATTCTGTATAAAACCAGCCCCTGTATTCCTGAGAATACTTTGAACCCAGGCTCAAATATGAAGTTTGCCCAGGAGACCACCACCCCTATTAGTCAAACACTTGCTGAAAGAGAAGAGTTAAGATTGTTTGTTGTCACCCTTCCCCCATTCAGAGGAGGTTTGAAGCGTCCTTATCTTCAAAGCTTGGAATAGATTTGAGGCGAACTCTCTGAAGGGCTGTATTTCCATCCACACTCTTCTTCACCACCTGCATTCCTCACATTGTTACCAACTGTTTGCTGCTGCAGTAGTAAAGCTGCAGAGCTTGCAAGCAGGTGGGATTTATTTTTAATAGGTTTTGAAGTGAATAATTTTTTAAACAACTGTTAGTTAAAAATATTAAGACTATTATAAATATTGATCCAGTGCCACAGCCCTGAAATGAAGAGGCTATAAGTAAAGTGTGGTGGGTTGTTCTTTTTAAATAGATGTTTCTTAGCTTACAGTCTCTCTAGTTAGATTTTAGGACCTCTTCATGTACTGGCAGCTACGTATCAGTGAAGGAAGCCAAAGTCATGTGTAGGCATTTTGATTGTAAATGATTTCTCAATTTCTTCTCAACGCTGGATGTATTTTTGTGGCTAAGTAATT
Organism: Chloroceryle aenea; assembly: GCA_013399075.1. NCBI lineage: Eukaryota > Metazoa > Chordata > Aves > Coraciiformes > Cerylidae > Chloroceryle > Chloroceryle aenea. The sequence continues at coordinate 152,931 of VWZY01006536.1, read as the reverse complement.
GGGGGGGAGATATTATTACAAGCAGCAGGATATATGTAGTTATCTGCATCAAACATAAAAAGGACAGGAGCAGTGTTTGCCCTAGCTGGGTGAAAACAAGACCAATAAATTATTTCTTTACTGTTCCTGATCTCCATTCTTACCAGAGGAAAATATTTATTGCCTTGACCTTCCAAGAATATCTTACCCAACTAGTACTAAGTTTTATGTATCCACTTTGGCATGTGAGGCTGGCTGATGTGCAAGTTACCTTCTTTCTTCCAAAAATGGAGAAGGTGGGAAGAAGTGGTGGTCCCACCTCTCAGTTCTTGCCATGGTAGCCTACTATTTGGAGTATTCAGCTGGGAGTGAGGGAGGTGGCAGAGAGGACTCCTCATCCCTCTTCAGCATGTGGAGGAAGAGTGGAGAAGGAGCTCTGCTTTGGGCCAGCATGGAAATTGGTCCTGAGGAGGGGTGAAGAAAACACTCTTCCAAGGAAGTCTTTAGGCAGTTGTATTGAAAACTTAGTAGGCTTCTAACTTTTGTGTTTAAACATCACGTGTTCATGTTGGAAGCCTTACATTGCAAGGTATTTCTTTACAAATAAATACTCTTCTGGATTCTTGGAGTGTCTGATCATACAAGTTGGGTAGACTAAGCTGTAGCCCTGTGTCAGAGTATTAAAATGCAAGAACTTGCTTTATCAGTACTAACAATGCCACATTTTGTTGTGGTTGAAACATTTAAATTGTTTCACTGCATTTATTCTTTTTTGAAAAACACGTAGCGTGCAGGTTGGGCAAGTCAGAGATTTGTGACTTGCCTTGTTTACTGTAAAGCAGGAGCATAAACATGTTCAGAAGCCTGTACAGGCTGGTGTTCCCTGTCTGAGCAGCAGCCCGAGGTGAAGAGATTGGTAAAACAGGAGCCATAGTGGCCTCCCAGGTCTGGGTCTAGAGCCTTGGGATGAGCCACCACGTGTGCTTCTCGTGTGGACCGATGGGGGACCTTCCACTGGTGAGGTGGCTTGACTGGCTGCCTGCCAGGTGCCCACCAAGCCACTCTTGGCTTGCTCACCAAGCCCCTTCCTCATCTGGAAAAGGGGAGAAAAATACAACCAAAGGTTTGTGTCTCAGCACAAGGACAGGAAGGGATGGCTCAGCAGTGACTGTCACAGGCAAAACAGACTCCACTTAGGGAAATTAGTTTAATGCTAATCAAAATCAGAGTAGGGTAATGAGAAATCAAACCAAATCTTAAAGCACCTTTGGCCTCCCCTCCCTTTTTCCAGCGCTCAACTTCACTCCCAGTTTCTCTGCCTCCTCCCCCTGAACAGGGCAAGGGGACAAGGGATGGGGGTTGAGATCAGTTCCTCGCACATTGTCTCTGCTGCTCCCTACTCCTTAATCTCCTCTCTTGCTCCAGCATGGGACAGTCATCCACAAAATCCCCTAATGTGGGTCCTTCCCATGGGGAGTAGTTCTTCACAGGCTCCTCCAGCATGGGTCACAGATGCTGCTGGCAGACCTGCTTCAGTGTGGGGTCCTCTCTCCATGAGTCCACAGGTTCTGTTAGGATCCTGCTCCAGTGTGGGCTTCCCACAGGGTCATGGCCTTCTTCAGGCATCCACCTGCTCCAGCATGGGGTCTTCCACGGGCTGCAGGAGGACAGCCTGCCTCACCATGCTCTTCATCACTGGCTGCAGGGGATTCTCTGCTTTGGTGCCTGGAGCACCTCCTCTGCCTCCCAAGTNCCACGTGTGCTTCTCGTGTGGACCGATGGGGGACCTTCCACTGGTGAGGTGGCTTGACTGGCTGCCTGCCAGGTGCCCACCAAGCCACTCTTGGCTTGCTCACCAAGCCCCTTCCTCATCTGGAAAAGGGGAGAAAAATACAACCAAAGGTTTGTGTCTCAGCACAAGGACAGGAAGGGATGGCTCAGCAGTGACTGTCACAGGCAAAACAGACTCCACTTAGGGAAATTAGTTTAATGCTAATCAAAATCAGAGTAGGGTAATGAGAAATCAAACCAAATCTTAAAGCACCTTTGTCCTCCCCTCCCTTTTTCCAGCGCTCAACTTCACTCCCAGTTTCTCTGCCTCCTCCCCCTGAACAGGGCAAGGGGACAAGGGATGGGGGTTGAGATCAGTTCCTCGCACATTGTCTCTGCTGCTCCCTACTCCTTAATCTCCTCTCTTGCTCCAGCATGGGACAGTCATCCACAAAATCCCCTAACGTGGGTCCTTCCCATGGGGAGTAGTTCTTCACAGGCTCCTCCAGCATGGGTCACAGATGCTGCTGGCAGACCTGCTTCAGTGTGGGGTCCTCTCTCCATGAGTCCACAGGTTCTGTTAGGATCCTGCTCCAGTGTGGGCTTCCCACAGGGTCACGGCCTTCTTCAGGCATCCACCTGCTCCAGCATGGGGTCTTCCACGGGCTGCAGGAGGACAGCCTGCCTCACCATGCTCTTCATCACTGGCTGCAGGGGATTCTCTGCTTTGGTGCCTGGAGCACCTCCTCTGCCTCCCAAGTGCCCTTGGTGTCTGCAGAGATGTTTCTCTCGCGTATTCTCAATCCTCTCTCCAAGCTGCTGTTGTGCAGCAGTTCCTCCACCTTCTTCACTCTGTTATCACAGAGGTGCTACCACTGTCACTGATGGGCTTGGCCTTGGCCAGTGGTGGGTCCATCCTGTAGCCAACTGTCAGACGTGAAACTTTCTAGCAGCTTCTCACAGAAGACACCCCCGTGGGCCTCCACTCCCAAAACCTTGCCATGCAAACCAATACAACTGGTGAGAACTGTGTCTGTAGCAGTGGAAACAGCTGAAGGATACAAACCCTGTCATCTTTTAGCGACTAAAACGGTGTTCCCACGTCTGGCTCTGCTCTGCAGAATGTTGGTTCCTTTCACTTTAACCTCAGAAGTGACTGACCTAGCGTAGGCCTTGAGAGGGATGAAAAAAAACCCCAAGTATTATTAGGATTTTTTATTCTGTGAACTTATTTGTCCATCTGGTTGGGCATGCAGATATAAGGGAATGGTTTCCGTGGCCTGTTGTAAGGAATGTGTGAGTAGTGAAAGTTAACTGAAGAGGTTTGGTTTGTGGAACTGCAAACAGAGGTGCTGTGAAGAGTGAAGAAGTAAATGGCCTTGAAAGCATCATGATTACCTTGGGTGAGAGCACTGTACTGCTGATTTTGCAGAGGGAAACTCTCGTGTTTGCAACACAAGTGTGATGAGAAGTGAGTGGTTTGTGTGGGCTGTTGTATGGATGTGGTGGCTCGTCCGTTTCTTCACTCGTTTGTACCAAAAATTTGGTGGAAATGCTTTTCCTTCAGTGCAGGTCCCTGGATCACAGGCTGGGTTTGGAGGAAGCGTGGTCGAAGTTAGAATCATTAACCTCATTTGGCCATCCCGCTGAAGGGCAGCTTGAAGAGCACTCTGCTCTGCAGTGCTGCAAAATCAGAGTTCCCATCACTTTTCTCAGCCCTTTCTCTAATACAATGTCCGTGGGACAACAGATGCCTTCCTGCTGTAATCCTTTAAAGTCACCTCACTTCTTCTTTTTTATGACCAATTTGATTTCCAGGCAGCAGAAGTTTCACAAAAGCTTATTGAATGGAATTAAGCTCTTCATGTGTTTAATGAAGCATAGTTTACTACAGCTGCCTCCCGAAGCCAGTTTGTTTTGTCTACCTTTTGGAGTGTTACCCATGTAAAGAAATCTAACACTTTGCAGTTTCCTGTTACTCATTTCATTTCACTTCGGCTATAAATTACTTTTGGCTCTACTACAAAGCTTTCAGGAGATAATCAGAAGAAAACAAGAGTGAGGAAGAAATAATACTGATTTGTTTTTATTCTATAAATCTGCTTTACTGCCAGCTAGCTGGGCATGGCTTGGAAGAGAGGAGCCCACAGAGTGATGCTATTTCTGGCTGGCAGTACACGAGAGTTTAATTTAGTATGGTCAGTCTAGAGAACTTCCCCTGCCACTAACTCCTCTGAATTAGCAAAGAGAATTATTGTTGCTTTAAACTTTTATTGCCATTCTTCCTTTTAATTCAGTCCTGCTTTCTGTATTTTCGGGGTCTTTGATAAATCAGATGATTACTTGATTGTTTTGATGATTCCTGACATTCCCTAGAAAGCCATAAGGTTTGTAGGTCCATACAATTTACAATTTCTCATTGTTATCTAAGGACCCATTCTCATCGAAATTAACCTCGGAGAACAGTGGAACGTTTACAGACAGTAAATGTTTGTGGTGGGGGGGTGTTAAATTAGATAAAAGTGATTGTAGGAAATAAATGAACTGAGGTGGAGAATGCAGCTCAATAAACTGATTGAGCCACTGAGATCTCTAGGTGTTTCACTTGGAATCTACTGGATTTCCACGCACACGTGTCACTGCTAAAGTCTATATAAAATAATATGCTCATATCTGCCTGTAATGTAATTTTCCAGCTTTCCAACAAAAAATGAAGCATAGAAAGACAACAGCTTATGCAAACTAAGATTTTCCACCCCATCTCCCCTCTCACGTGCTTTCAGATGCACCATCCCTTTGTCTTCAGGTCCAATTAAACGCAAAAGCGAGCAGAAAAATACGATAGCTTAAAAATAAAGAAGCATAATTTGATCATATTCCATAAAAATAAAGAACTCAATCACGAATGTATTTGTTCCTTTGGGTGGAGCTGGAGTGGTGTCAGGAAAGGCCAAGCTCGGTGTATTCGGTTCTTCCGCAGTCTTCCCAAATACCCATTTATGCAGCCAGCCTGCAGGGAATGTTTTCCTCTGGTTAGTAGGTAGAAGTGTTTTGACTGTGGGAACTGGTAGAATGTCTTTTGGTTTCATTACACCATTTCTACAGCGTGTACATTCATAAATTCCATATAATGTAAACTTGTCCTCTTAGCCTGAGCTGCAGATGTTGTAATGTGTGTGTTGCAGTTTTAAGCAGCATTCTCTGGGACACTGCTGGTGGGAGGAACATCTCATTTCCTGCAACTTGCTCTAATCTGTCATTCCAGAAGTGTTCCGTGCTTCAAGGATGTGTCTCTGGCACATTTCAGAGTAACTTTCTAGCCCTGATGAGCGGGTCTGTTGGCAGAACTGGTCCCAATTCTAGAGCATGTAGTTTACATAAAATTCTGTGATTTTTACTCATCGAGCTTCTCTTCACTCTGACGTTGGATGTCCATAGCACAACCCGTGTGTGAAGCTCCAGAAATGGGTTCTTGAGTTTATAAAGGGGAAATTACCTGGGTGCACATTTTATTACTCCTGTTCTTCTCCGCGTGTAAATTCTCTTCTACCTATTTCAGTTTCTGAAGCAGATTTCAAAGCTCTTGCATTTCAATAACTCTTTTTTTAGCAGGTTCTTTCCTGTTCAGGAGAATATATTTCGAGCCATGCTTGTGTGTTACTCCATGAGGTAGCACCATCTTAAATGGGAATGCCTCCCTGATACTTGCAGTTGTAAAACTTGTCTTTCTGTGACAAATATTTTTCTAACTTTGACAGTATTTGGTCCAACTGTAAATCCCATTTCTGCAATATTACAGCCCCCAGCCATGAAGGAGAATGGTTTTAATGCAGGAAGCACAATTCCAAAAAGCAACTTTCATATCCTTAGTTTACTTTGAAAAGCTGAATCAGATTTGTTGCTGTGTAGAGTTACAAGAAAGAAAGGGAGAGAGTTTGGTTCCAATTTTTAAAAGAAGGCAGCCCTGAATTTTTTGCTTCAATTTTTTTTTTTTTCTTTATTACTTTTAGAAAAAAAAAAGCCTTTCTTTGTGAAAACTGAATTGGTGGGATTTTTTATAAGTACTGTTCTGTTCAAGACCTTAAATTCTGCAGGCACACACAAAAGTAATGTTTCTGAATTTTATTTTATCTTTTTAAATTCTGGATTGCCCAGAGTGCTCCAGGTAGTTAGCATAAAAGAATACACAGTAAAAGCACTCAAGAAAGATCTGCTCTTAACATACCATACTTACTTAACTACCAAATGTTGCAGATCTTTGTTTCTGTGCCTGAAGCACTGAGTTTGTTAGAAGCCAGTCCACATCTACATGGAGGGAATGGAAAGATTTGCTGCAGAACACAGATCAAGAGCTGCCTTCTAGTGCAACCATGCTCACCATTCTTTGTTTGGAGTATTTGGAGTTTAAAGAAATCGCTGGGTTTTATTAATGGGTATGACAAGCCCATTTGGAGTCTTTGGACTTGCAATTCAGCTGCTTTCCAGCTTCCCTGACTTGCACCAAAGCTATTGCATACCAGTTCTCTCGGAGTCATGCAGTCTGGAGGGCAACTCTGGAGGTGTTCAGGGCCATACCCAGATGAAATTTGGAAGTCTCTCCATGTGGAGATTAGCAGCCTGCACTGGAGCCTGTCCCCGTGCTTGACCACTGTGTGCGAAGACTCAATGGCCCCGTGTTCGGTCGGACCTTGTCTTGCTGCAGATTGCAAATGCTGCTTGTGTCTTGTTGTTTGTGCTGTAAGTTAGGACAGACTGTCTCCTCTAAGACCCCTCTAAACGGTGGAAGACAGCTATGAGATGCAGCCTTAGCCTTCTCCAGGCTAAACCAACCCTGGTCCTTCAGCCTTTTCTCCAGCATCATCTGTAAGGTGAAAGATGGCTATGAGATGTATCCGTGGTCTTCTCTTCTCTAGGTTAAACAAACCCAGGTCCTTTTCTCCAGTACCATTTGCTGCAAACAGTTGAGCACTTTTCGTGACCTCCACTGACCTGCCTTCAGTTTGTCCATGTGTCTCCTTCTGGCCCAGGTCTATTAATGCAGTCTCAAGGGTGACCAGTCCTATCTTCTGGTGGCTTGTGCAGCCAGCTGTATGTTTAGCCCTCAATGCCTCAAGGGTGCACTGCTGACACGTTCATTTTGCCAGCCACCAGGCCCCCCAGTACCTTCCCCACCAAGCTGCCACCTCATTGGTGTCTGTCCCTGCCTGCCCTGGTTCCTACTGGCCTCTGCATTTCCATGGGCTGAGCCTCCACAGGCTCTGGAGTAGCCTCTCCAGTAGCTGGTGGAGGTCCCTCTGTACAGTAGCCTTGCTCTCCAGACTGTCACTGTATCCCCTGGCACTTTCAGACACTAAGTTAGCACTTCTTTTTGCTTAGGTTACAGATAGGACTCTTAGACAACATCAGCCACAGTATGGATCCCTTCAAACCATTGGATGCTACCTTTTAAACCTGATAATCCAGCCAGGTTTTCAGCCCCCTGTGGTCTGCTCATCCAGTCTGTATCTCCTCAGCTTGGCTGTGAGATATTTGATGATGGAGAGTGGAGAAAGCCTTGCTGAAGTCAAGGTAAATGAAAGGGGCTGCTGCCCACTCATCCCCAGAGCCAACCAGCTCATCACAGAAGGTGAGTTGTTCAGGAGCAAATAAGTGGCAGCTTCTGTGTGTTACCTCCTTGCTCTTCTTTGGCCTAATGATTTTCAGGTTCTGTTTCTGATCATATCTAAGTTTGACCTGGTGGTTTCAAAGGGTCTCCATAGTGAAACCAATACTCTTCCTGAGCATGCCTTGGTGCTCGTGGACATACACTTGATCAGTTGCTATTGTGAGCTCCTGTCAGCTTCTCATGTTGTTCCTTTGGTTTGGGTTTTTTGGAGATGATCATTCTAATTAACATTCTGTTGTTTTCCTTTTCTGCTACGTTCTCAAATGACTGGTTGAGTCAGCATCCCTGGAGGTAGTTAAGAAAGGGGTAGACCTGGTGCTTCAGGCCATGCTCTAGGGGCAGGCATCTAGGGGGGTATTTCTGTGGGTTCTGTGTTTTTGTAGTTATTTTTGATCAGGGTGTTTAGGTGTTTGGGGTTTGTTAGGTGTTTTAGTTGGACTCAGTGATCTAGGAGGTCCTTTCCAACCATGAATATTCTGGGTGACTAATACACCAGCAACAGTAGTCCCAGCACCATTTCTTGAGGTACTACATCAACTGTCTCTTAGGAAAAAAAAAACAAACTAAAGGAAAAAAAACACAAACAAAACACCACACCACCCCCCAGTACACACCTGCCCTTCACTTTCTGTGTTTTACCAATTACTAACCTTTGGGAAAACCACTTCTGACCTGAGGCACTCTTATAAATCTCATCTAAAAGTAACAAAAACTAAAGCATTAAAATAGAAATTTCATTACAAACGCTTTACTCCTTTGTGTGCATGCTCTTTGCATAGATACAAATTTATTTGTGTGATTTCATTGACCTTTATGGTACTAACTGCAGTCTTTAGCATTAAGCACATGACTAAGTGGTTTCAAGATTGAGGTTGTAACTGTTAAGCTGTTTCACAGGGAGAAATGTGTCTCACTGATGTGTTTGTTTGGTCCCTTTGTTTGTTTTGAGGGATTTGGGAAATTTACAGTTCACATAAATAACCTAGAGGTCACCATTAATATACCAAGGATTGCAGCACTGTTTTCTTATTTCAGAATGATCAAAATTAAGAGTGCAGAATAATCTTCAAAGAACAAAAATCTACACTGCCTTTTGCTCATGCTGCCTGTTGATAAGCAAGACCTACAAATGAGGATCTCTTCCCAAATACCAGGCTTCCCCAGCTGCCACCTGCTTTAATATTAATTTCAGTACCTTTCAAAGACATTGTTAGCAAGTGAAACATTTCTGGTAATATTTGGGTTTTTTTTGTCTAAGCTGTCTAAAGGATCTGAAGTTGGGTTGCTGTTGGAAGCACATTCTGCTTCCTGCACCACTGGAAGGTGGCACTTGTGTTCCCATGCCACCTCCTGCAGCTATGTATTGGAAGATCTTCTCATCTTGTTCAGCTGGCTTGCTAATTGTGATCTCAGCTGTTGAGCTGTGCTTCATAAGGGCTCACCAGAGCAAAGCAGAGTGAGGACTGTTGAAATAAGATCAGCAGATTTTGTAGCAATGAGAGCATGACTGCTGGAAGGTAAAACTAAAACCTTTGCTCCAGTTGAAGGGGGAGGAGGAGGAGGAGGAGTTCGAGGGGAACTCTTTCACAGCCAAAGTTTTTACCATTAACCTCTCTGCTGCCCTCTCTTTGCGTAACAGGCTCATTAAAAAATAATTGCTAGTTAATGACTCCTGTAAGCCATGTGCACTAGAATTCGTACTCTATGTATTTATGTACTGGTTCTCAAAGATAATATTCAGCATGATATCAGTCCTCAGGATGGAGTAGTTGTAGCCAGCACCATTATGAGCCAGTGGACTTAATTTTTTTGTAATATATATATTTTTTTTCAAGCAATGGAAAATACCTCCCCAGTAAGCAACTTAAAGTGCTGCAGCTTTTACGCCTGGCATTCATTCTGCCAGCCCAGTCCTAGTCCCAACAGAGTGGTTTATACTGTTATTTCCTTTGGTACTGAGAAGAGACAACAACAACTTGGAAAGTGTCTCCTTTTTATAGGGTATTACCATCCGTTCAGTTATGTCCTGATGTTTTGAAGAGTGAGAACTGTGTTGCTTTTAACACATCTTCCCAGGGTGTTTAAATTCTAGCATCGGAATGACATTCAGATCCTCTTTACGCAGTACAGCCAATAACCTTTGGAGAACCTTGCAGAGAATTGGATAGTTTTCCTTAAAATTATGCTTACAGGTAAGGCATGAAAATAGGTAGAATGAAATGCTCAGATATAAAACTAGAAGCTCTGCTGGCACTGATTGGAGTGATCTCAAAACTTGAATTTTTCAGAGTGGGAACTGGCAAGATAAAGTTGCCAAATCCTCTGCAAGATCTGATTTTCAATGGGGTATTACTTTGGGATTTTAATAGACATACAGTGTTGATTTTAACTTATTTTGCTGCCTGACTACATATTAATTACATCTGAAGGCTGGAAACCTATTTAAAAAAAAGCCTGTCTTTCGTCACATCTAAGCACGTAACCTTCTTGCAGAGCAATTGCTTTGGTCAGAAGTAGGATTTCATATGTAAAATAACTTTTTTTTTTAATGCTGTTGAGCCAGCCAGTAGAACCAGAACTGTAAGAACTTCTGAATAATGCCATCTGGCACTCCTGAAGTCTGCTTCAGAAGTATTTGGCAGTTGACTTCATCAGGTCATTATGTCATTCTCAGATCAGTAGAGTGGAAGAAAATTGGGCTTCTTCCAGAATTCTGTCTTTCAATTTGGAACCAGTATTTCTATCTGTTGCATTTTTTCCACAACCAGTAAAGTAGGATAAAATTTTGTCAGATGTGCCTGCCACGGTAGTAGAACCTTGGCATACATTTAAAGATGGATTTTAAATTATTTTTTTTTCCCCTTGTACATGGTGACATACACAATAAATTATGATCTTTGCAAGTGGAACAACTTCTGAACATACGGTGAAAAAAAAATTGTAGTGTAAATCTGTTACCAGCTTGGTAGTTTACAGGAAGAGATGGTGAAGGTTCTCTTGCCTTTGCCTTTAACAGACTTGCATGGGATTTAGGAANCTGTTAGAGAACTTGTGCATTTTTTGTGACTTGAAAGCTCAAGACAGATGAATTACTCCAGTATGCTTACTCTTGGAAGCTTCAGCTGCTGAGGAGCGAATGCCAGCCTGCCTGCTGATGGGCACATCTGTTATATTTTATCTGGTTTGTAATCCAAATCTTTCCGAGACCGTTTCTGTCCATATACAGTCAATCCAGTTGCGCCATTAGCTTGCGAGTACAGATGGCAACTGTGCTCATAATAATGTTCCTGACTGCAACTTGGATTCTGGGAGACAAGAGTTGACTCCTACCCTTTGCAAGCCGTGCAAAGACAGAAGGATTTTCTTAGACTTTTGCTGGGCTTCGGGCAGACTAGTCTGAAAAAAAAATAGTTTTACTCTGGAGACTTCTGTTTGCTTTGAAGATGCTGCTAATTCAGCCTGGCTGATGTTCCTGAGGAGTGCATCTTGCTCGACTTAATCATTCTGAATAATGTATTCTTCTGAGAGTCGTCCCCAGGGAGCCAGCAGAAACCGTCTCTTTGTGCATCATTTAGATTTCTAAGTTACAAGAGTATTTATAGAAATCAGAGACCCCCCAAAGAGGAGTGAGAATATATCCTAGAGTAGTATTTAGTCTGGAAAAGCTCTCAGATATTTTATACAGTCTTCTTTTTTAAAGTGTATTTACATAATACAGATATCAAAAATTATGAATATTTACATATAGTCTGACAGTAAAAAAGGAGGTAACAGCAGCATGTTAGAATCCTACCAGGTCACCCCCCTTACTCAGGAACAGCACCAGGACCTAAGCATCCTAGAATTAATCTTGAAACCTTGGAGTTTCTTGTTGTGTGTGTTTTTGTTTTGTGTTTTTTTTTCCTCTTNATTACCATCCGTTCAGTTATGTCCTGATGTTTTGAAGAGTGAGAACTGTGTTGCTTTTAACACATCTTCCCAGGGTGTTTAAATTCTAGCATCGGAATGACATTCAGATCCTCTTTACGCAGTACAGCCAATAACCTTTGGAGAACCTTGCAGAGAATTGGATAGTTTTCCTTAAAATTATGCTTACAGGTAAGGCATGAAAATAGGTAGAATGAAATGCTCAGATATAAAACTAGAAGCTCTGCTGGCACTGATTGGAGTGATCTCAAAACTTGAATTTTTCAGAGTGGGAACTGGCAAGATAAAGTTGCCAAATCCTCTGCAAGATCTGATTTTCAATGGGGTATTACTTTGGGATTTTAATAGACATACAGTGTTGATTTTAACTTATTTTGCTGCCTGACTACATATTAATTACATCTGAAGGCTGGAAACCTATTTAAAAAAAAGCCTGTCTTTCGTCACATCTAAGCACGTAACCTTCTTGCAGAGCAATTGCTTTGGTCAGAAGTAGGATTTCATATGTAAAATAACTTTTTTTTTTAATGCTGTTGAGCCAGCCAGTAGAACCAGAACTGTAAGAACTTCTGAATAATGCCATCTGGCACTCCTGAAGTCTGCTTCAGAAGTATTTGGCAGTTGACTTCATCAGGTCATTATGTCATTCTCAGATCAGTAGAGTGGAAGAAAATTGGGCTTCTTCCAGAATTCTGTCTTTCAATTTGGAACCAGTATTTCTATCTGTTGCATTTTTTCCACAACCAGTAAAGTAGGATAAAATTTTGTCAGATGTGCCTGCCACGGTAGTAGAAGCTTGGCATACATTTAAAGATGGATTTTAAATTATTTTTTTTTCCCCTTGTACATGGTGACATACACAATAAATTATGATCTTTGCAAGTGGAACAACTTCTGAACACACGGTGAAAAAAAAATTGTAGTGTAAATCTGTTACCAGCTTGGTAGTTTACAGGAAGAGATGGTGAAGGTTCTCTTGCCTTTGCCTTTAACAGACTTGCATGGGATTTAGGAAGCTGATAGTGCCTAGCCTCAGGAGACTTTCAAACACCTCCATTTTCCATCAGGAGGTAGCCCTTTGATGCTGCTAGAAGTGCACAGTGCCTAGCTCTGGTTCAAGCCCAGGTTTGGTTGGAGAATGGTGGACTTGGAGCCTCCCCTAGCAAGCTGTAGGCAGCACCTCCTCCATGGGGAGGGACCAGTTTTCTCAGGGGCTTTGTGCGCAGTGTGAAGCCTGTGGCCATTGCAGTCAGGTGGGTAACTCAGGAGTGCTCCTTGCAGGTTTGCACCAGGTCCTTTGCCCTCCTTTTACCCTATTTCTGATGCTCCTGTGGGCAGGGAGCTGGTCTGCCCAGCTCACCACAGAGCTGGGCACCATGTGGGGATTGCAGAATGAGTTGGTTGAGGCTGGATCCAAAGCAGAACGATCCTACAGAGTTTAGAGCTAAAGCTTTGTTATCACTCATTGTCCAAGAAAGAATCCAAGAAAGAAATCTTCTCTTCTCTTTGCCTCCCCCCCCA
>VWZY01006536.1:117262-139889 GCA_013399075.1 Chloroceryle aenea | reverse complement strand
AAACAAACAAAAAAAAATACAAGTGGTGTCTTTATTTGATAGCAGTGCAGCCCAAAAGTATGAAGTATCTCCTGAGTAATTTGTCACCAGCAGCAAACATTAGCAAACACCACCCTCACACCACCACCTTGGGTGGCTGCAGAAGCACCCAGATAGTATGGAATTAAGAAATATTAAACACAAGTGCATGTGTGTAGTAAGCTCTGTTCTGATACTGTAGGACATCTTTCCTAATATTTCTGTAGCTGAGAAATAGCTTCATTTTTCTCCATTTTCTTAGACTCCTCGATAATAATGGTAGTGATAGAGGAGGAAATAAGGAAAAACACCTAAAAACCCCTTTGTGAAACAGAGAGTGCATAAACTCTGGAGTGTTACTGGTTTCTGTACCATATTGAAGTTGTTTATGATAAGCAAAAATCTACATTCTGCTGTTGACTAGATTTTTATCTTCCTAGAGAGATGAAAGTATCTTGAATTGTTCCACTAAAGGGGTATTATTATGGAAATTAGGGTTAATCTGGAGAAGGTAGGCTAGAACTCTTGGTTTGCATAAATTTGGTTAAATAAACTGCTCTTAAGTGAGAGTGCCTGTGATTTTCCATGCTTTCCCCAGAAAACGTTCAATTTGTCCATGTGAGTGGAAAACAGTAAGTGCAATGAAATATACACCTACATTTTAAAGCAGTTCATCTTAAAAATCAGAAATGTTTCAGCTTGTAAAAATGATTAATTACTTATTAAAATGTTTGTAGTTATTTTCTTATTGACTCATTGGGGGATGGGGAGAATAAGGAAAAATGCTGGGTGAGAACAGATATTTGTATTTTTTTCTCTTCCCAAACAGCAAGAGATTATTTTTTTTTCCTTCTTGTTCACTGCAACTTTTTTCTCAATTGAAAGCAGGGGGAAATCATAAACATAATAAAGGGTAAACCTTCATCTTTGATATGGAAGAAATTTAAACTCCTGCCTTTAGAAGTGGAAAGTATGAGTAATGGGATATGAAAGAGTATAATTTGGGGGGAAAAAAGGCCTTTTATTTAAGATGTGAGTACTGAAAAATTTCACCACTTCTTAGCACTACTGTCAGCTGCTGCAGTTGCTAGAGAATAATGTCCTGTAAAATGGCATTTTGTTGTGAAAAAAGAATAATGAAAAATGCTAGAATAACATGGAATGGAAACGATGTTATTTTTTTCAGGTAACACTGGTTAATAATCGTGAATACAGAATTTGATGGATGTTGAGTTACATTGTCACATTTCTATGGTGTTTTCATGTTGTTTTATGGAATACAACATTCCTTGCACAGTCCCACTGTGCGGAGTCCCGTGGAAATGAGAAACTGCAGGTGGTTGTTACCCTGACCATTTCAACACTGCACTCTCAACCTCTTTGTGTGCTTTGGGATGTGTTATGGGTGCTTCTGTGTATGTGCATGTGTGTCTGGGTATATAGAAATAACAATAAATAAATGAAATTAACTTGGTCAAAGGAATTTACCACGTTCTGCATCATAAGTGGCAGAAAATCTTTACTCATTGCTTCCCCTTCTTCCTAGGAAAGGCACCACTCTTGGGAACAGGTCTGGTATGGTGACTGCTGCTTAAAATCTGACAGCCTTGTAGGTTAAAAAGAGGATTCCATAGTGCCTTTCAAGATGAACTGCTTAATCAACAGTGGGCCTTGTTTCTTTTTGATTACCATCTTCTTTGAAAGAGAATTAGAAAAGGATCATCTTGAGTGTGGAGGAAAAAAAATGGGACATGATTCTCTATGAAAGCAATGGAATGGACTTTTCTTTCCACTGATGAATGAGGTCTACAGATTTAGATGAACCTTGTAAGAGAACAGATAATAATCTTTTATATAGTGCTGCTGTCGCTGTGGGGATCAAAATGGAAAAGGAAAATGCAATGAAAAATGAATTTATAGGGGGGGAAGCCACAAAACCTAAACCAGTACCTTTTGTCATAGAAAGAAAACTTGATAAGTAACTGGTATGCAAATTTTAGTCGAGTTGAGTCGTTGTGACTGTTGTTAACAAGGAGTAGCAGCTGACTTCGTTTTATTTTTCAGTGACCTGATCTCACACACACTGACAGTACAAGCTTTTTCTGTGTGTGAGTAAAAGCGCTGGAGGCTTACATGGAACCACATATTTGCAGCTGTTTTACAGAACATCTGGATTTCATCCATGTTCCCAGCTGCAATGTACATGGAATAAAAGAGGGAAAGAGCAGATGAGAAGGAATCCAGTGGATCATGTCAGCAAATGACTGTGGCTAAGTTAAACATTCAGGTATTAATAGTGGTATACTACTCCATATTTAAAGGAGGGGAATAAAACAAAAAAAAAGGCAAACTACTACCTGCTCCCACACCCCAGTAGTAATAATATATAATAATAATAAAGGAAAATTAATTGAATTTCTGGTGTTCTAATGTTAAAGTCATAGTAAAATCAAGATTTGATTGCTGGGTACTTGAGAAAGGCTGTTTGCTTTTGCTATCTCAGTCATGAACAGTTGTAGGTGAATTTTTTGCTTTAACTTAAGATAAATTCCATTGTACTAAAGGTGTGAGCTTGTGTCATGTTAGCAACCTAAGACTGGTCTTCTAGCTCAGACTGGTTGTTAATGTGATCCTGCTGAAAAGATAATTACATGCTCTGTTTTAAAAAGGGGTGGTTCTTGTCATCTTTCGAGATTCATCTCCGTGAGGAGATAGACACAGCAAGTATTATCAGGTGGTGCTTTGTTTTCTTCATTGATTTATAGTTGCACAAAATACCCATAAACTTGCTCTTTTTACTCCTGCCTTTTCACATCGAGACACAATTATTTTAGCTTGTTATTGGAATTTGCATAAATAGGAATGAAACTTATAACACAAATAAGGAATTGGCTATTTTTTTTTTTCCAGTATTGTTGCTCAATATTTATGCAGCTTTATTTTCCAGTAGCACTAAGAGGAAAAAGAAAAAAGTTGCCCTGTGAAGGGAATGAGGAGAATAGGAAACCTGAAGAGCTATTGAGAATATTCCCCTAATGAATATTCCCCTGAGCTGAGCTGTGAGCAGAGGTCTGCTTTTGCTGACTGCCTGTCCCTAGCTATCCCCTCTTGCACCAGGCATTATTGCTTCGGGGGTACAGGGGGGGTGCTGGGGCAGTGGCACGTGTGCCTGTGAGTAAGGGAGTGTTTTTGTTATCAGCTTGAATTTCAACAGTAATGGCCAGTGCTCTTGCAAATGGCTAAAGCAGGTTTGCTGTCGGCTGCAGGATGTACCAGAAAATGGAATGAAACCCGATTTTCCAACCGTTGGGGGTTGGAGGGAGCTGGATGTGAAAAATTGCCAAAATAAAGAAAGAAACTGTGCTTCCAGCCCCTTTATTAATCTATACTATTTTTACTTTACAAAGGTTACTTTGTTTCAGTTGGGCTTTTGCCTAAAATTTCCTAGCCCAGTCTCTAGAAGTTGTAAGCATAATAAGCAACGCTGGACAAAGTGCAAATACAGACCCTTGTGGAAACTTCCAGTCCTGGTGGGAAGCCTCCCCAAGGAGATCCTATCAGTCCAGCAAATGTCTGACATGCCCCAGTATACATTCATTCTTCTGTCTGTTATCTCAACTACAGTTAAGTACCATTCTTTTAATACATCAGATGGTTAAGATGGGCTTGGGGAGAACTGCACCCAGAAGAGTTGTTTTGCTCTGTGCTTGAGAGAAAGAATTCCTGTATAAATGGGGTATTCTGTTTACTTCATCCAGCAAACTTAAAGAAACTGCCTTTTACCAGTGCATGAAAAGGAAGATAATGCCCAGAGTATTAGTGGCTTCTGATGGTCTATGTACATGGTATTGCAAAGGGATGGGAACTGCTCTAAAGACACAAGTCCCCTAGGGCAGCTGGTGCCCGGCTTGACCCCAAAATGAGGTCATGAGGAAGCAGCATCAGCAGCTCTGTGCTGAGGTGGACACCCCTCCCTCACCCTGGGGAAGGGCCTGATGACTGGTGGAGCAAATGGGAAATGAAACTTGCAGGAGGCAAGGAGAACACTTTCTGTGCTCCTGAAGTGTGGAATCGCTTGGGCTTCCGGCAGCAAGAGTTCTATTCCTTTTGTCACTCTTCAGGTCCATTTAACATCTCAAAATCCCTGCTGAACTCAAGCGTGGTTTTACGTTTACACACCAAGAGAGTGAGATTATTGGACTGGTTAATGATGCTCTGAGGACTGAATTTGGAAAAATCCTGGGAAATGTGCCTGTCTGAAGCTTGTTCCATTTTAATTTCTACCCTCACTTTAGCATGGCTGATGGGGTTGTGGATTTCATGTATGCCTCTGGACTTTGAGAGAATTCACATCCACCTCTTCTGAAGTGGGCTCAAAAACTTTTAACTTTTAGTAGTTTTAGGCCTGCAGTTGGTCTTCAGAGATACCAGAAATAGTTTCTGCTCTCCTTTTCCAATTTGGAATCTACCAGAGGCAAATCTGCATTACCATGAGCTGAGTGTGTGATCACTTCAGCCTTCAATGGATTCAGCTGATTTCAGGATGAGATGATAACTTTGTTATTGTTCTTTTAAATTATTGTCTCACTTTCATTCATGCTTTGGACCTTACAAGTAGACTTTCTGTTGTGTCAAGAAGAGCACTTAGCAGTGCAGCCCATCATGCACCCAAGAATGTTCAGATAGTTTAGGTGAAAGCTCTGGACAAGGAGATTATTTCCTCTTTGTAGATTCTAATAATAACCCAAAATAGCAGTTCTTTGTCTATCAGCACAGGTTCTGTACTGCAGCAGAGTCCATAAAGAGTTAGTCTAATTATTTTTAATAGAGAGAGCTCTCTCATGTTTTGGTGGAAGTGGATTTGAAACCAAAGCAAAGTTAGTATCATCTGAAGGGAATGAGATCTGTTAGCAAGTCGCTGTTTACTAGCTTTAAAAGACAACTCCTGGTTTAAAGTGAAATAAGTTGGTTGGTGTTTTGTTTTATTTTGTTTTGTGGGGGTGTTTGTTTGTTTTTTTTTATCTCTTGTGGTCCAGCCTTTCTTCTTTTACCAGTAACACCTCGATTTAAAGGTTACTTTGAAAACTTTTCTCCCTGCAGAAGAACTATCCCGCTCCCAGGGTGACCAGCCACCTCAGGAACATTTAGTTCCATGTAAATAGGCAAGACCAATCCTCCTCTTCTTTCTGTTACCCTCAGGTTTGCTGGAGACCTACACCTAAGGGAGATGAGTTGAAGACCTCTCTGGGTTTAAAAATTACTATGAACCTTGCTTCATTTTTTTCTGCAGTTTGTGGTTTGCGTTTTTTGGGGGTTGGGTTTGTTTTTTTCATGTGTATTTTTTTTAGCACATAATAACTGAACGTAATGTCCATGGTTTAAAATAATCTTCTGAGAGAATAATGTTGTCAGAAGCTAACTTCATCATTCTGTCACTACCCAAGCAAATTGTGTTGAGGTGCAACCAGCAAGAGGCAAATTAATTACTCCCCTCAAATTCAGTCAGTGAGGAGTCCTCAAACAGTAACATTTCCAGTCATCGAGAGGTTTACCAAAGACATTATTTAATTTCTCTGCTTTTGCTGAAGACTTGAGACTATTTACTCTACACCCCCCAAACCAACAAAGAAATAAATAAAAATAAAAACAACAAACCCAAGAACAAACAAGCAAAAAACCCCAACCAAACAGAAAATAATAAACCAGTCCGAAACACATTCTTAGTTGATTATCCCTCAGGAATCTTTGCTCTCTTATTCAGCTTCAGAGTAGAGGCAGTCAGGCATTTGGCATCCAGCACATCATATTTCTTTACAGCAGAGAGGCTTTGATGTGCAGATAATACTTTACCTGTGGCATATTACAATCTTAACTTCAAGCCTTCAGTTTCAAACAGCTGTTATAGCACATTGGACCTTTATTTAGTATTTAATTATTTAGGTATTATTTATTTTATTTAATAGTTATATGGGGGGGTTATTTATTTATTGATTCATTTTTTAAATTTATTTGTATTTAATTTTGCAAAATTTTCATAACCTAGACTTCAGTTCAGATGCCTAGATATAAACAGATTAACTTGGCTAGAAATTTCAATAAGCACCATATCCACAGCTTTCAGATTACTCATAAACACTGCTGTGTATAGAATTCATTTTCAGGTAATGATTTTGTGGACTAAGTCAACAAAATTCTGGACCATCAAAGCTTGTAGACACTGATATTCTGAAATTCTCTAGAGGGGAACTGATTAGATATGAAAAATATTTACTTTCTTCTTCAGCCAGCGTGTGCTTGAGATATGCACACTGAGCAATTGGAGACCAGTGATCACCAAGTGATTCAAACACCCCGTTAATTGTGGTGCTGGATTGAGTTGTGCACACAGTAATTGTTTTGCTCATTCTAATTTACATGGGAGGATAACTGAATTACCAGCTTCACTTGCTGGTGTTGAAGCCACTGAGGAATGCTGGAGTTCTTAGGCATGAAATTCTCAATGAAATGTGCATCAAGATGTGGTTATTTCTAAAAGTCGTTCTGTTCTCTATAGTAACCTGCTGCTATGCCATGGATAAATGCAGTGCCTTCATCATTCATTGAAACTGGTACAGTTGTCTTCTGTTTTAAAGTAGAGAATTCAATTTTACGGCATGGGGATTAACACTCAAGCCATTCTGTGGGAATTCCAAGGGTAATTAGGGCAAAATACTTTTTGTTTTACTTGTTTTAGTGCATGGAGTCTTGGGATTTCATTTCTTCCTTACCTTGAGACTCGTGTGATGTGATGTGAACTTGGAATTGAGCTTGTCCAAGCTGCAGTTAACAAAGGAAGCTCTGTGCCTGTAAAAATTACTAGCTCTGCTTTCCACCTCAAGTACTTCAAGCTAGAATGTTACAGCATCTGAAAACATCCGTATCAGGCAGCCAAAACACCATCCAAAAAGTGTGTGAAGAGACTAGAAGATGGTTTGCATCAAATGTCCTGACCCAATGAACCCAGGGTAAATGCTCAGTGAAGGAGCTTTCGTTTGTTGGTGGACAGATGGGCTTCCAAGATCCATAATGGGCAAGAGAGCACTACTAAGGTGTGTCACTGTTTGCTCTACCATTGAATCTTAAACCAAAGCCACCTCTTCTAAACTGAAGCCAGTCCCCTCGAGATAGTCATCAAGGGTCTGCTTTAATTTTCTACTCTTTGCTTGTTCTCTGAAAGCACAGAGGAATTATGCAAAGTGCATTTTAGCCACTGATTTTCTCCACCCCTCCCATATGCCTACGTGTGTTTTCCAAAGAATCTGAAGAATGCTGAAGTGTTGTGGATGGTCTGGCAAGGGTTAAAGTTTCAAAGGTAAAGCGACAGATCTGGGTGGATACTGATCTGTTATTTAAACATGATCCTGAGTAACACTGAGGGCAAGACTGTTGGAGAAAAAGTAGCATATCTGGCTTGCTGGAATTCAAACTAAACAGCAGCTTTTGATGCAATGCTGTGATCAAGCAAATTATGTTTAAGGAATTCATCTCTGTGCAGTGTTGCCAATGCCCTTGGGAGCTCCACAGACAGTTCCCTTGGGTAGTTTAAAAAAGGTTGACAAATGAGACGCTTTTCTGTAAGGAGGGACATGGGGGTGTCAAGAGTTCCGGATCTCACTTTTCAGTTTACAAGTGTGGAGCTTTTTCAGATGAAAAGCTCAGGTTTCTTATCTTGGGTTAAATCTTTTCAGTGGCATAAACTGGGACTGTGATCGTCCTCAGGGCCCTGCTGTTGGCCCTTCTCAGAGATACCTGCTGTACTAGGCTAGCAAAAGGGTCTTTTGGAAGGGGTTGTACCCAAAAGAGGCGACTGTGTTACACATGCTGTGGGGCACAGGTCTCACATGGCTGCTGCAGTTTGACTTTGTGGTCTGACTTGGGAAGTGTAGAAAGGTCAGAGGAAAGATAAACTGTGTACAGATGTGAGGAGATTGTTTGTCTGACTTTAATGAAGTCGCTGGTGTGAATAAAGACTCAAGATCAGGTAGGCTCCCACCACTTGGAATTAACTGGGCACGGTAAGCGTTTTACTTACCTAAAGTTAGAGGGAGTGGTAAGAGTTTCTCAGTTTTATCCTATTCTAAGAAAATTCTCATCAGTTATTCTGGATATTGAGTGCTTGTCACTGTGGTCTGTCTATCAAAGGTATCCCTGGGGTTCATGTGCACGCGAGTTCCATCAGAGCAGGTTCAGAGATGCCTGTTCCCAGAAGGTGATGTAAAAAGCATTATTCCTCCATATGCTGACTTGATACTGTTCAAAACCTCCTCATTTCTTCCTTGCAAGACAGACAGACAGACTGACTGATCCTGTGTGGGTATGTGTGTGGTCTCTACTACTAACAGAGCTAATTTTGTCTATAGCATCTAAGTGGTGTTGCAGTAGAATTGGAAGCAAATTGGAAGTGCTGGGTTTGAGCATTTATATGTGATGGGTTTTTTGCATTCGCTCGAGTCTCTGTTGTTGCCATAAATAGTATTTTTAGTTATAGTTGTTGGTGGTGTTTGTTCACTTTTAAGGATTTAGGTAAGTTTCTTTAAAGCTTTGCTAAATGAGTTTCCTGTGGGAAAAAAATATTAAAACCCCCAAAACCCAAACAAAACCAACCAACCAAAACAAAAACCAAACCACCAATAAAACCCCACCACCTGTTTATTTTGAGTAGCTGAAGTATTAGAAAGAATTCATAGTTGAAAATACTTTTTTCCACCTCAATCTCCCAAACACATAAGATTTTTTAAATACTTTTTTTCTTTATGAGGTAAATAAGTAACTTGGTTATCTCTTAGTAGGTAAATATTTCCAATAATAAAATAAATATCTCCAACTGGGCAACTACTTTCCTGGTTTCCTCTTTGTTCTTGCCTCCTGGTCTCAGCATTAGAACACACAGCATGTCTTTTTTGTTGACAGCAATTTTCATCTGTAGTTTTATCTTACAAAGAAGCTTGCAATTCCTCCTGTCCCAGACTGTTTTAATCATGTCTTTGTGAAAACCCTTTGTGAAAAGCTTTTAAATGCCCAATCCCTTTCTGAGCTTCACTATCACCTAATTTACCTGTTCATTCTGAAATCAGACTAAACCTTCTGGCCTTCCACAAGGTGCACCTGGAGAGTGGATTTATTGCTGTCTACTCTTAGGCTTTGTTTCAGTTTGACAGTTTTTTGGTACCTGTTGACATCATTTTGTTTCAGTTTGACAGTTTTTGGTACCTGTTGACATCATTTTGTGGAGAGGGACCAGTGAGCGCAGAAGGTGTGAAACAGTTCCCCTGCTCTGCAGCAAACAGGACACAGAAGACATCAGAAGTATTATGTAGTGGGGTAATGCTCTGGAAAGAGTCATGTTGAGAGATCTTGCTGTAGGAAGATGTGGAAGAAGAGGTTTTGTTGTAGGAACATGATGAAGCTGTGATGAGCTCATGCTGTTGATGGATGGAGGTCAGGTATTCAGGCTGATTCTATCTGTTGTCTGGCCTTGATGCTGTTGATCATGGAGCTGTTTACTGTCTGCCAGTCACTGAAAAGGCAGAGGGGGTGATTTACTCAGAATGCTGGCTTATTTTTTTATTTTATTTTCTTTTCCCTATCCCCCTTCCCCTTCTCTCCATTACACTCTTTCTCCCTCCATCCCTCTCCCCTTAGGAGCTAAAATATACTTCTTTTCAAATACTCAGTGGTTATCCAAACCATATATGGCTAATGAAGAATAGAGAGTAAGAATTATTCTTCTCTTGAAAAATATTTCTTCAGAGAATAGCAATAAAAATTAGAACTTTGTGTATCAGTGACAGCCTGATGTCTTACTTAGAAAGTACAGATGTGGACTCAGATTAGCTTCTCAGTGCTCTATTCTGCCTGTATTAGGCAAGGAAATTCTTTTACATCTAGTCTGTAATTTTTTGAATATGGGTGCTTTCAGAGTTGTCAGTTCTTTTGCATTTCTGCATAGTAGTGCACCCAGAAATAATTCTGTTCTTGGTGGAATTAACTATAATAGATTGCTTCTGAAGGTTCCATAGCACATTCTGCTGGAAATGTTATAGCACCTCCAGAGCAGCTCATGATTCTGGATTAATTATCTGATTATCTAAAAATATCTTAATAGCTTGGGCTGGAGGAAGAGGCCAGAGTTTTCTTTCCATAAGCACTATGTTTTCTGTCTGAAATGATGCAGGGTCACTCAAGCTAGCAGTTTAGGGGAAGAAGATGGACACAGGGAGCAGCCCTTGACTAGAGCCTGTATGCTATGTGACTGTTATTGTATAATATTGTTATTAGGGGAAAAAAAAAAACCTAAGTCAAAGCCAAATAGGAATGAATAATTTAAAGTACCAGCTCGACATTTTTTTACCCATAAGAGAAACCAGGGATATTGGTATAATAAGTTTAACTGCTAATTGCTGTATTGCAGAGCTCTCTGTTAATTCTGGAATGACTGGAATGTCTATTTCTTTATGGAATATGCAACATACCAATAACCCTGTTTATTCCAGGATAATTATTGGCCCAGGACTGAACAAAAAACAGATGATATTACTATCAGTCCATTAGAAAATAATTTTTCCAACAGCTTTATGTATTTAATATAGATGGAATTCCTTTCATATTCAAGTCAGCAGGAGCTTTCAAATTGATTCCAGTGCAGCCAAGATTTTACCTGTGGACATTGGAATAAATGCTTGTTGAAACACTCTAGAATAATTAGATCTTGGAGCATGTGATAACACCAAAAAGTTACCTCATCTAACATTTAGCAAAAGGAATTCTTGATCTTGGCTAAAGTCTGGTATTTATCTTGTTTTAAAAGATATTGAGAAGTTCAGCACCAAGACTGGCTTCCAAAAGAGTTTGGTCTGAAAACAGATCTCAACAGAGGTTACTTTTATTGCAAGAAGATTTACCATGCACAAAAAAGCCCCTGTTTAATTACCATCCTCTTCTCTGAGCAGAAGCCAGAGTCCTAGGCAAAGCATTGGCAGAATACTTGAAAGGTATAAAGTATATACTTTTACTTGACAAATATAAAATCTTTTTTGTTTCTTGATGCAGTTTTGAATCAAAGAAGGTTAGTGTATGATTAGTCATGATTCTCTTCTGCAAGATGTTAAGTCATGCAGCTGGTTTGGAAACTTTATTAAATCTGTTACTACATTTCCATGCTCTGTTCTCCAGTGATGTCTTTTTTTCTTTCTTTTTTTTAATTTTCTTTTCTTTTTCTTCCTTTTGTCTTTCTCTGTTGGGCCAACTGCCAAATCTGAGGTTACCTGAAGATCGATTAGAAAGCTTTTGCTTCTCTGCTCACTTCATCTGTGTGCAGTCCTCCACATAATGTTTTTTACACAGCTTCAGCAGCAAGACCTTTAGCCAGCCATTAAATACTGTATGATATTCAGTGCCTGAAGTAACAGTACAAGTCTGAACTCAAAATAGTAACTGAAGAAAAAAGGAACAGGTTAAATTATAGGATTTAAAAAAAAACCCAATACAATCCTCTGTACATACATCTTGAGTTGTGTGAGCTGGAATTTTTTTACATGCCTTTTCTAGTGTGTGAGTTAAGTATGTGTTGGAGGAATAATCTAAACAAGATGTAATATTTCTCCTATGTGTTTCAACTTTGTTACTTTACATCCATCTAATGCTTCGTATGTTGTATTTGCTGGATGCACTAGTTTAGGTAACAAGTACCTGTGTAAATTAGCAGGTTTCTAATTAGAGGTTGAATTTACCATGCTGTGATAGCTGGTAGGTCCTGTGTGTATTGTACGTGTGTGTGCTATGGGTATGTGCACTTCTCTGGATATTGTTTATTACTAATACCTGAAGAATCATGTCAAGACTTCAAATAGGTAGCCATATCAGACCACAGAAGCAACTCAGAATGGAAAATCCACAGAAGGATGGATATAGAATCACAGAATCATCTAGGCTGGAAAAGACCCATTGTGTCCAACCTTTCACCCTACTCTACAAGTTCACCCCTAGACCATATCCCCCAACACTACATCTGATCAACTCTTAAGCACATCCAGGGATGGTGACTCAACCACCTCCCTGAGCATCCTATTCCAATAGCCCACCACTCTTTCCCTGAATATTTTTTTCCCAGTGTCCAGTCTAACCCTGCCTTGTTTCAGCTTGAAGCCATTAAATGTTGCAGAGATTTAACCCAGAAAGGCCACAAACCATACCACCTTGGAAGGCTATCTTAGGAGGCACAGAACGCCTGTGTGAAGTTTTCTCACTGCTTGAAAAGGTGCTGATGAAAACCAAACCCTGTGTGCTCCAAGGGTATTTCTTGTGGTACTTGAGGTCCAGTGACTGGGAAAAACAGACTGCTTGTTGGGTCAGTTGAGAACTGGCTGTAGAGCTGGGCTTGAAGTCTCAGCAGCTAGCTGGTGGCAGGCAGTTACTGGAGGGGGAGGAGGCTGACTTTGCTTAGCATGGGGAAAAGAAGGTGCTGTGCAATCTAATAGCAGGCCCCCAATTGCATGAAGAACATTTCCAAGGGTGACCAAGAGAAACTCTTCTGGGCAGGGTCACAGAGTGGACAAACCAAACAAAACCTGCGAATCCCATGACTAGACAGGGCAGTTTGGCAGGTTTGGGTCGGACGTTAGGGGAAACACCTTACCCAGGAAGATAGCACAGTGCTGCTACAGGTTATCCCAAGGCACTCTGGAGGTTCCATCTGCAAGGGGCTTTGAGTATTGGCTAGAAAGTGCCAACCCTCACAGAGGTGACCTGCAGTGGTGTGAGCAGGAACTGAAGAAAGGCTGCATCTGGCACTTAGTGCCATGGTCTAGCCAATGTGGTGGGGTTAGGACATAGGCTGGACTTGATGATCTCAGAGGTCTTTTCCAGCCTCCATGACTCTGATTCAAGTAGGAGCTGGAACTGGAGGTCTCCAGAGGTCCCTTCAAAGCAGCACTTGTGTGATTTTGAGTGGTTTTGCCCTGCTATCCATTTTATATGCAAGCAATACTGAAGAGAGCTATTTGTCTTCAATTTTCTGCCAATAACAGATGATTTTCCAGCTTTTTCTTTGTACCCAGCAGGTAACTTAATTTTCATTATGACTGTTACATACAGATAATAACTAAGAAGTGCCTGCAAGCAACTGAGTCAGAGCCAGAGAGGTAGCCCTGTATGCCTTGTGAAAGCTGGCTTACCACTTTTTGAAAGTCTCTCTACAAAGTCCTGCTTTCTGTACGTATGCAGAGCGTTGTAAAAATTCTATGGGAAGCTTGTCAGGAAATCCCTTTGATGACTTTAATTAAAAAAATCTGCTTCCCTCTGAAGTTGTGTGGTAATGAACAACCAGCCACTAGCAACTTTGGGGTTGGAGTTTCAAAGCAGGGGACTCTCCCATATTGCAGCATCATCATATATCTGAAAAAGCTCTAATAGTAACTGGTAAATATTGAGACTTGAAACTTATGTTTGAATTTGGTGCTTTTTTACTTGTAAAACACTGATGGGCACATAGGAGCTTATGCTGTTTCTGAAGGCCTAGAAGTTGACTTTCAGAATTAAGAGCTGTTGAATGAAATTAAGCAAATAATCTATTAACAGTGCACAATTAGCAGTTCTCTCCTCTTGTCCTGTAGTGTATGTTCAGGAAAAAGTTTTACCTGTCCCATATGACCTCTTCAGTAAATCAGCCTTTTAAGTGAACCAGTGCTGAGGCCATTACTCCACTCATGGTGATCTTCTTCTGCAGCTCCTTCTCTGTGTCCTGAGCTGTAGATGGTTTGTCTGAGTTTTAGCTGTGACCCCCTCGAAAATGCAGTGATTATGATGTACAAAGAAAGAGGTATTTGCTATATTTAAAAAGTGTCAGAGCTGATCTTTGTGAAATGTGTTGTGCCCATGGGGGAAGAGGCCTACTTTGAAGTAGGCAGGAATGAGCTTGTCTAGTCGGTGGGTTTAATTTCACTTTACAGTGGCATCTGCTGATCTGTTTGGTGATAGGGTGGGTTTTCATCTGAATCCCCACGTCAGCGGAAGGGTTAGGCACTGCCCTGCTTCCAGAATGCCTGGAATCTTGGAATTTTCCGGGGCAGACTTTCTCCATTGATAGGTATATAAATCTGGTGATAGCATCTTGTACCACATCAAAGCCGACTGTGGTGACTCATTCTTCAACTTCAGGCTATGTTAACTGTGTGCTGGCCTTTCCTAAGAAGTGTAACCGTGTCCTAGCTCTGGGCCAGCTTAGGGATTTTTCCCATCTAGTGCCTCTTTTCCAGGACTTTCTCCTCATGTGATCTCAGCTGGCCATCTTTGATGGAGGGTTTTTTACTGGAGATGCAACTGTGTTGGTTTGGTCCTCGTATGTCCCCAATGCCCTTGCATGGTATTGTTGCCCCCTGGCTAAGCTGATTCTTCAGAGTTGTGCAAGGCTGGATGTACAGTAATAATAATTTGTTTCTTCTCCTTGGTATTTTCTTTTTTTTTAGTTTGGTTTGAGGTTTTTTTATCATTATTTTAGGGTTTTGTTTTGGTTTTTTTTGTTATTGTTTCTTGGGATTTTTTTGTGTGTGTTTTTGTTTTGTTTGTGTTTGGTTTGGTTGTTTTTTTGTTGTTTGTATTTTGGTAGAGTGGCAAGGATGGTTGTTAATAGGAAAGCAGGGAGATGGCACATAAAGCTTTGGAGTTATACAGTTGACTAAACTTTTTACTCTCTTTTGAGTGCAATTTGGACCCTAAAATTAAGCCAGGAATTGCAAAGTCTTCCCACTTTTGAATAGAGACCATCATCTCATTTCAGCCTCATTAAGGGAGCTGTACTCTTCACACAGTTTACTCAAAAGACATTTTCAGACATGCGTGAACATAGTAGGAAAAGACTAAACCTTTGAAGGCTCAATAGTACAATTTATGTAGAATTGATAGAAAGGAATATTGCAGCTTATCTGAAGACAAATAACAAGCTCCATTCTCCAGTGACAGCAATTACTTGCCTTTGTAGTCATACAAAATAATTCTTTTGTAAGAGAAGAAATTCCAGTGTGTGAGAGCAAATATTTGAAATGGAGGAAGTGATGTGTGTGGGAATTTGATATGTTCATGGAACGCTGTTGTGTGCTAAAGTAAACAGAAATTTTTCCCTTACAAATAGAGGAGCTGAAGGTACTGAAGGTGCCACAACTTCTGTTGGTTAAACTGCCACATGCTTTTTCTTCCCATTGCCACTTTTTATTGACTTATCTTTCGATATGCCGGGGCTGTTTACAGCCCAGTTATTGTCCTGATGATACAAAAGAATACACTTGCTTAAGATGCTGTGAAATACAACTTGGTTTGTAACCCTGTGTGTGCTTTTAAAGCAAAAACCAAGCCGTCAGGCACCACGCTTTGGCATGTTTGTCTGCAGTGGTGGCCCTTTGGATACTTGAGGAATAGCACTCTGCTGTGCTAAGCTCTGGGAAAGTCATTTTTGTTATTGTTGGCTCCTGTGTTTAGCAGGGAGCTCTCAGCTGACATACTCCACATGATAGAAAAATGCTTGTGACTCAGCTAACGAAAACCCAGTGAAGTGTCTAAATTAGGAATCTGGGGTTTGTGCCCTTTTATTTGTGCTTTTTTTCTTACTACTGCGTGCTGTCCTCTCTTATTTGTACACAGGACAGTCAGTTCTCTGCAGCCATGTGTGAATACATTCCATCAGTCTTCTACAAGCAGCAGTTCCACTTTTCATACCATTTTCATACCACAAGTAGAAGGCACAAGTCCATCAGAATAGAAGGCGAAAGCCTGTCATACTGAAATGATATTTAAGTATAGATTAATTCTTTTAAAATAGCAATGCTGTTTCTGTGGCCTTCTTTTCTTGCACTACATCCATTTAGCTGTCAGCCTTCACATGTAGCTATCATAAGGCACAGTTGCAGTGGATATTTTCATCGTAGACTGAAGCACATATCTTGCTTAGCTTCAAATGAACATTGGCTCTAATGCTGGTTATAAAACAATCAGAAAATAAGGTAAAGTACCTCACTGAAAGAGACTAGCTGAAAACAAAATTAATATTAATTACTCTCCAGTACAAAACCATAAGCTTATTTTATTGCTGATGTTATTAATAGGTAGCACTGACAGTGATATGTTGACAGAAATGTCCAGTAAAAGTCACATGCTAAGATATTTGTTTTCATCTGATGTGCTTACAGAGGTAAATGTTGTAGTTTAGAGCTCTCATAATTGTATGTCACAATCTTAAAACCTATCCAGGTGAGGGCAGTGCCTGCTTTTGCCATTTTTTGTTTGTTTGGGGTTTTTTTGTGCTTTCTCGGGATTTTTTGTTTGTTTTTTTTCCTTTGGGTTGGTTTGCGTTGATTTGTTTGTTTTGGGGGGTGTTTGTTTTTTTTTTTTTTTGCTTTAGGTCTTTTGTTTGTTTGTTTGTTTGTTTTTTTAAACATTTATTTAATTTGACGTGTGTTTAGACTAATAAAGCTGTGAAGAATTGTGAGGAATCCCCATGATCGAGCCTTGTCAGTAAATGCCCAATTTCTTAAATTCGGTGACTTTCCCAAGTTTTCCAGGCATGTCCTATTTTCATCCCTGTACTGAGAGAACTCTGTTCTTGTACAGTCCTCAGGAAAGAGCCAAACATCAAAATCCTTATCACTGGCCTCAATAAACAGTCTCTGTTCAGACAAATTGAAGCCACCCCTTTTGCAGCAGGTGTGAGCAGACCTCTCACTGTACCCTTCTGTTATCTCTGTGCAATCTCCAATAGTGAGGAACAGAAACCATCACCAGGCTGCAAGATGTAGCAGTCCCTTGGGTTGCTGGGCTTCTTCGAAGAGTCCAGCCTTGCATTCAGTTGTTCACAGTCACATTTCTCTTACTGCCACTTGAGCTTCTGGGCTGCTTTCTGAACCAGCAGTTGAGGATTGGGTTGTGTTTGCTTTTTGCCAGCAAAGTAATACTTCCCACTTTCAGTTGTTCTTCCTATGCAGATTTTCCTCAAAATTTCTTGTGAGCTGATGAAATTTTCAGAAATTCCTTGTAATGTGAGGGAAAACTAACAAAAGCATACTGATCTGGGAATAATATATAGACACTTAAGGAAAGGGAGAAAAAATGAGTATTGATGCATCTGTTTTGTGTCTTTACTGTAGGTGTGCAGGACCCTCAGCATGAGAAGATCATTCCGGTGACTACGAATGGAAGTATTCACAGCCCCAAGTTTCCACACGCATACCCACGCAATACTGTACTAGTGTGGAGATTAGTAGCAGTAGAGGAAAACGTATGGATCCAGCTTACTTTCGATGAAAGATTTGGGCTTGAGGACCCAGAAGATGACATTTGCAAGTAAGTTACTTAGAAAAATCAGAAGGGAGGCGTGGGGAATGGAACAAAAGCAGTGTTTGAGTTTTGCGAAAGCCCCACATCGATATATTTATAGAATGCATCTCTTAAAGTATTAGTTTATGATTTTCTTTTGCAGTGCTAGATGATTTAATGCTTGAAATCTTTTTTTTCTCCTGCATTTGGATATATTCTGATACAAACAAGTGAAATATTTATTTTCTCAAACGGAAGTTTTGACATCTGGGAAAATCATAGAATCATAGAAGGTTAAGGGCTGGAAGGGACCTCGAAAGATCATCCAGTCCAACCCCCCTGCCAGAGCAGGATCACCTACATCAGGTCGCACAGGAACGCATCCAGGCAGGTCTGGAACATCTCCAGAGAGGGAGACTCCACAACTCCTCTGGGCAGCCTGGGCCAGTAATACTCTTGACAGAATGTCAGAGGAATTAATGTCTAGTATTTACAGAGAGAATTTGGATAAGCAAGTTACCTGAAGTGGAATTCAGGTCACAACACAAAGTACAACATCCCTGTGCAAAGCAACTCAGTCCAGTCCTCCTGTACAAGAGTCTGGTGGCTTTGAACGGTCAAGTTCTTGGCTGTCTATGAAAAACAGCACTTGCAGTATTGCATTAATTGACATTCCTCAGTGTTACTGGTTTAGGTTTTTATTCCTGACTTCAGGAAGTATTCTGCCTGCTCAGTCGTTGGCACGGTTCCTGTAGGACCTGTGGAATTGGTATTTTCTTCCTATAATTTGCAGCTGAAGGCTTTGTAGCTTGGGAGAGAGACAACCATGACACAGCAGCACCCGTTAGGATGGATGTTGTTCTGAACCAAGCCATTGGATTGATCGTGGGCTGGATGTTTTGAGGCAGCAGGGGCTCATGTTATCTGTTTCCTGTGACTGGGTGAAAGTGGAGAGGCACAAAACTCTTGTATCCTGTATCTCTCTGCCATCCAAGCAGCACACCATAAAAAATGCCAATGTGTGGATAGAGATACTTTGTCTGAACTCTTTTCAGTACATTTAGAGATAAAATATGCAAGTTAATTGGCATATTCTCCGTTGATGTGTTTCTGGAGAAGTACTTCACACAAGATTTTTCTTCCAAGGTAGTGTTTTGGTTTTCTGTTTATAATGTTATCCTTGAGCATTTTGTATAGATTTTTGGTTTGATTCTTGCTTTCAGTCTTTCCAATTAACTGATGCTGGGTTGAGTTTGTATCTTGGATCAACTTTTGATAACAACTTTCAATTTGTTGGAGGTTACTTTTGTGCTTACCTTAATCTGGGAGCTGAGGCATAGAACAGATGGGCAGATATCTTTCATAATCCTGAAGGGAGCAATTGTCAAGGCCATGTCAAATAGAATTAACATACTAAGTACTGTAAACATATGTTTGCTCAGATGAGTGCTCTCCCTTTGCACAATAATTCTTTTCTTTCAGTGAAAACTTCGCTTACTTTTCTTTGCATATGGCAGAGTGAAGTGGCAAGTGAAAGAAAATTCTGGTAGGGTGACTCATTCATCCACTTGCAAAGAAAGAAGTAAGATAAGTTAAAATATTTTTAATAGAATAACTAGAATAGTATTTTAATGGGAGTACATTTATTTGAAGTAAACAAAGTGCTGAATACAAAAGTCCTGGACAAATTAAGAAACAGTAATAAGTCGCTCATAATCCTGACTTGTTTGTAATCTTATCGTGCTTGCATTTGTGCAGGGATACCAGGATGTTGCATCAATGCAGTTCCTGAAACCTCCACTTTGGGGTTTTTGGCTTGGAAGATAAGAAACTTATATTGTAGTTTTGAACCGAAAGAAAAAACACAGCTAGGGTTCCCAGAAAATTTACACAAGTTTTACACAGGCCAGGTAACTTACCACTTATCAGAGTAATATCTAAGTAATGTCTTGTGTTTCTTATCTTATAGTTCCTGGTGAAATTAATCTTTTTCCAGTACCTTCTGTAGAACAGCAAAGGGGTTTTATTTGCTGAGTCCCATGCTATTTAGTATTCCACTGTTTCTACCATCATGAAACACCCAGATCAGTATTGTTGCTGTAGAGCACTCAGCAGTTTCTCCCAAAGCAAGTTTATACAACAGAGGACAGAGTAAAATCTGACAGGAAACTTCATGTTTATAACTCTGTACCTTCCTTTAGTTCTGACTTAGGA
This sequence comes from Chloroceryle aenea, assembly GCA_013399075.1. Lineage (NCBI taxonomy): Eukaryota > Metazoa > Chordata > Aves > Coraciiformes > Cerylidae > Chloroceryle > Chloroceryle aenea. The sequence continues at coordinate 120,320 of VWZY01006536.1, read as the reverse complement.
CTGAAAATAGGTAAAAACTGCAGCCCAGTAATTTTAATCTTTCCACTCAACAGTTTGTGCCAGAATCTCTCTTCTCTCCCTTCTACAGTGTCTGAAAGGACTTCCTAAGTTACCCACAGTGGTGGTTGTCACAGTTTTCCATCCATCAGCAGTCCTAAGCCTGATTGCTATGTTCTGTATGTTTTGGAAATAAGGTTTAAATTGTAGGGTTTTTTTAGAATAAGCCTCTGATATTTTGCCTGTATTTCTCCAGGTGATTTTTGTCCTGGGTTTACAGTTGTGATGTATTTGAATTTTTTGCAATTCATCTCTGCATTGCTTAAAATACTGCTTAAGATATTTTTTTAACAATAGTTCTACTTCACCTGCACTGCCTCCTTTCTGTGGGCAAAATGTTACAAATCCCACTGTGCACTCTGCTCCCTCATGCAGGTTGTTGATGAACATACTGAATAGTACTGGTCCCAGTACTGACCCTTGAGGGACTCCACCAGATAAAGGCCTCCAGTCAGACCCTACCACACTGACCACAGTTCTCTGCCTTCTTTCCTTCAGCCAGTTCACAATCCACCTCACTGTCTCATCGTCCACACCACACTTTCTTGGTCTGGCTGTGAGGATGCTGTGGGAGACAGTGTCCAATGCTTTACTGAAATCCAGATAAACCACATCCACTGCTCTACCATCATCTGTCCACCTGGTTATGTCCTCATCAAAGGCTATCAGGTTGGTCAAAGAAGACCTCCCCTCGATAAAACCATGCTGACTGCTCCGTATGGCCCTCTTATCCTTGATGTGCCTGGAGTCAGTGCCAAGAATAAGTTGTTCCATCACCTTTCCAGGGATGGAGGTGAGGCTTACCGGTCTGTAGTTACCTGTGTCCTCCTTCCTGCCCTTTTTGAAGACTGGAGTGACATTTGCTTTCCTCCAGTCCTCAGGCACCTCTCCTGTTCTCCACAGCTTACTAAAGATGATGGAGAGTGGTCTAGCACTGACTTCTTCCAGCTGCCACTGACCACATTCCAGTCATCTGAGCTGTCCTGCCACATCTCTGTCATTGCCACCAGGTTATAACCCCTTGCCCACACACAGATTTCCACCTCCTCGTGTTTATTGCGAGCGTTGGTGTGCAGGCATTTGAGGAAGGGAGTCAACTGTAGATTTCACCCCTGACACTGGCCTGACACCCTTGGGCTCAACCCTACTGTGCCCAATTTTATCCCCTTCCCCCTTCAGAATTAGTTTAAATCCCTTTCTATGAGCCCCACCAACTCAATTTTGGTGTTGACTTGCAAATAAAAAAAAAAAAATAAAAAATTTATGAACAATAAAAATTCCCCCAGCAAACCAAACAAAAAAAAGAAGGATTTGATCTCCTTGGCAATTTTTTTGATTTTTTGCTCACTTTTTGCTCAGTTTTGCTTGATGTCCAAAATTGTTGCTCTCTGTCTTTGAGAACATGCATAGCTAACAGCTTTGTGATAAACTCCTCTGTGACAGGAAGACACAGCTTTAGCTTTCTCCCAGGAAGAACATGGATGCTACCATGGCCTTGAAAAGTCAGTCTGATGTTGTGAGTTAGTTTTGCACTGGAGCATCACAACACAAGGCTGCAAGAGGAAAAAAAACAAACAAAAACTAGGAAAAAAACATCTTTCTTCTATATTAGTAGCATCTGTCATGCTTTCTCTCTCCCTGTGCACAGAATGGTTCTAGTTCTTCATCTTAATGATGGTTGCAGTTTCTTTTTCTACTCATTGGATGACTGCAGTCTATTAGTATTATTATATATCTAAAACATAGATATGTGTCACAAACCCAAAGTGCAGTTACTGCAGATTAGATGATAAGGAGAAAATATATGAGTAAAAAAAATGTAGAACCAACTGATACCTAAATAATAGATGACATTTGACCTTCATCTTCATCTTTGGAGAACTATAATAAATTTGACTCTCTTCAGTTCTCTAATAATTCTAAGTTTTGCCTGTAGTCTGGTTTGTGAGGGGTTGGTTTTTTCCAGGTGGGGAAGGGAGGGATGTATGGGGGGACGAGGTTGGCAGGGAGTTTTTTTATCAGCTGCACATGTGAATGTGTTCATGTAGCTGTAAAAGTGAAGCATTCACCTTAATGTTTTGAATGAATTCCCAAAGCTTGGCTAGTTAATATCTACAACCTGAAAAAAATTGGTTAAGCTGAAGACAGCTGTCAGTGCTAACATGGGGTAAAATCTATGTGAGTAGCACTGTGACGCGGGTTTTTTTAACTCTTCACATGATATTAAACACTTAACTCTTCACACCAGGAGTGTTCTTCCTCTGAAGGTTCTTAGGATGACGCTGTACGATGCAGAGCCACGGGCCTGCATCACTGCCTCCTTTTAACCTAAGATTTCTGTAAGCTGTTTGCCTTCACTCCAGATCTCTTGTGACTGAACTCTGCCCAAGCTATTCCCTTCCATTCAGGGAGCATCAAGGCTCCGTGGTAGAATCCATAATGTGAGACTTCAGCTGTCATGTGTTCCTGATGAATGTATGGCTAGGAAATTGTTGAAAAGGGTTAAAAAATTAGGAGGTTTGCCTCAGACCGACAAGAGTGAAACAAGTGTTATGAAGAGGAGAGATGCAGGCAGTGTCTTTAGTCAGTGGCTGTGATGAAGGAAAATATTTGCTTAGCTGTGTTTTTTGTTTTATTTTTTGACATAAATTGTGTCCGTTGCATACTATTCAGTGATAAATTACAGTAAACACAGTAGAAAGGCTGAACTTTTGGTTACGTAATCCAGAGAGACCTTTCTGTGTGATACAAGACACAATGAGTAACTTACACCACGTGGAGTTACAAATCTGTAATTCCAGCAGGTAGAGTAACATTCGGATGCATACCTGCAACTCCTAAGTGCTTCAGTAAAAAAGACAACACGTGGTTTGCTTCTGTCTGTCTGCTTGGCATGGAAGCACCTTTACAGCATCAATAGAGCACATATATGAAAGAAGAATGTCAGCATTTTTCTTCTAGAAAAATGAAAATCCCCCCCCCCCCCACTGGAGGAAAAAAA
>VWZY01006536.1:103815-117239 GCA_013399075.1 Chloroceryle aenea | reverse complement strand
AAAAAAAGAATTAATAAATCTTTTTTTTTGTTGCCTTGAATGCATTATAGAGGCAATATTGATATATGTGAGAAGAATGTAGTAATATCAAGCATAGAATTTGGAAAAAAAAAATCTAGTTCTTCACTTAAAATAAGTATTTCTCCTCCCCCTCTACTCTGTGCTGGTGAGGCCCCACCTGGAATACTGTGCCCAGTTCTGGGCACCCCAGGGGTGACCTCATCAATGTCTATCAGTATGGCAAGGGCGAGTGTGAGGAGGATGGAGCCAGGCTCTTCTCAATCTCATCCAATGTTAGGACAAGAGGCAGTGGGAGTAAATTGGAATACAAGAAGTTTAGGATAAATCTACTTCCCAGGAAAAATATTTTCTGGGTAGATGATGGGCTGTCCTTACCGTGAGAGTGTCTCAAATGCTTCTTGTGCACTGTGATTAGAGAGTGACGTTATCTCCTGGGTAAGTACAAAGTCCAGGTTGGCTTTGAGTAACTGGATGAAGACCTTTAAATGAACTGTGTATTTAAAGATGCTCTGGTGCAAACAATACTTCTTGCTACGTAGCTGGGCTGCTGGGATTTGTGCCTTCTCCCCAGAAGATACAGGGGTTGCTGCTGCCAGCTCTAGCTGAAAATTCAGAAACCAGTGAGGCATCCCTCCAAATATCTAGGGCTTCAAAATAAAACAAACCAACCAATTACTCAGCAGCAACACCCCCAGATTGAGAACAGAGATGGATGTTACAGCGAAGACCAATCCTTAAAGCTCTTTTCTTAAGGCAGTTGCCTTAGAATTTCATGTATTCTCTTTTATCCACCTTTTTTTTGTATGAGCAGCTGTACATACAGGTAGGCTGGGCTCTGTTCAGGTGATGCTACATTTTAGTGATATATAAATGTCTCTTTCCTTATTGCCTCAAACTCCTTCAGCAAAAGTGAAACACTCCAAAGTTAGAAGTTACCACAGCACTGTTCTGCGAGGCAGATCCCTTTGGATAGGATTGATTCCACAATTGTTGGAATTATAAGAATCATATGAACTCTCATTCCCCATTACACAGTTTTTTTTTCCTTATTTTTTTTTTACGACTTAGAAATTGCTTGTTAATCATTTTTATTCAGTCTGAAAGGGAGTCATATCATGTAAATGGCTGCAATGAGTTCCAGTATTCAATTGCTTTCATTTAATTGAAATACTGATAGGAAAGAATTATTACAAAATAGCTAATTTAAGCTGAAGTCCTTGGTAGCATCATTGATGGCTTTCCAGTGCCAGAAAGGTGGCTTTTTATGAGCTGTGTATAGAAAATATCATTAAATCTCTGTTAAGGCAGCTGTTAGAGTAATTTCTTCTGGTTTTGTGGGGATTGTGGTTTGCTTCTTTGTTTGGTTGGTGGTTTGTTTTGTTTTCTTTTTTTTTTTTAAAGTATTTAATTGCTCCACTTATTTGCAAGGCAACGAAATAGTGATACCAAGGTTGGGAGGTTTAAAGGTTGAATAGACTTAAATAGGGGATGAGAATGGGGGAGAGGAGTTAAAAAGTTTTTAAAAAGTAAGAATACTTTAGGACCAGAGTCCTTTGGTTATCTAGAAATAGCTAGATTACAAATAAAGAAAGAGAGATCAATCCTACAAAGGTAATTTATTTTATGTGAGTTCACTTGTAACAATTTTATTTCAATTTAATGACTGCAGAAGAGCCCAATAGACTCATGCATCCTGCTTTCTGGGCTTTGAAGAAAAAGAGTGGAGTGAGGTTTTGCATCAAAAGAACTCCCTGCATCTGGTTTTCTATTCTGACTTCACTGGACAAAATTGCAGTTCCTTGTATTTTCTTTTTTTATTAGTATTTTTTTTAAGAGAGCTCTTTCTCTTGGATTTTCCACAACTATAGAAAAAAAAAAAAAGACTCTGATTATCAAATGATTCAAACAGTAACTGCTCTGTCAGCTGATCCCCTTCTGCTGGTTTAGCTCTTGTGTGTAATTCATGCTTTGGCAGAGGTGTGTACTGTGTCAAGAGTTATACACAGTCCTCTGGGTCCTCTACTGCTTATGAAAATTTGCTTAATGCCTTCCTCACAGTGGTTTTATAAATGTGACAAAGCAAATACCACAGGCAGGAAAAGAAGAGAAATGAGAAAAACAAAATGCAGCATGGTTATAATGGAGACTACTCCATAACACATTTCTTAAGCTTCAAAAAGAGGAAGGTTAGTTCTGCAGAAAACAAATAGAGCTGCAAAACTGTAAACAAATCAGGAAGGTGAAAAGAAAGAGGTGCTTCTGTGAGCATAGTCCTAATCCTAATTTATGGCTTCTAAAGTTGTTTCATGTTACTGTAGCTGGCAGTGTTTCTAATGCTGTAGACTGAAATTATTTTCTTTGAAATGAGTGTGGCACTGCTGGGTCTTGCTCCTGTCCGGGGTACTCTGGGAACAGTTGCTGTTGATGGGATTCCCCCACTTCTGCCCCAACACTTGTTGAAAGATGGAGGTAAATATCTGTTCTTAGAGGGCAGAAAACCACGCAGTGAGCCATCACCCTCGGAGCCCAGGGATGGAGACAGACCCTGTAGCCACAGCTGCACTTTCTAACGTGGCTCTCAAGACCTGATATCAAGAGAAACACAAACTGCAAAGGTAGGACCAGCACCCTAATCTGAAGTTACCCTGTGTAGTGTCTGAATATTCCAGTTTATACACAGTATCTTCTCCATCTCTGATGTTTTGTGGTTGCTGGAGGTCTAAAGACAGTTAAGCCCATAGGCTTGCTGTCAGGTTTATAAGCAGCTTTCTCCTGTTCAGTCAGCAGGAATGGCAGGCATACCAACTGTTCTATTCCTAGATGGACAGTTGTGTTTCTTCACCTGTTGTGCTGCTTTTCTATTTTTCCTCTGCCTTTCCTCTCTCCCCCTTACTAGATGCTATCGTTTCTGCCTTATGTGATTCATCAATGTGTCACTCAGGTGAAATTCTAGTTAGAATTACCAGCAAATATTGTCAGACAAATCAGTAACTTTCCTGTGGTGCACTTCATGCTGCTCCATTAGAAGTGAAGTGTAATATTCATCCGTTCCCATCTGATCATCAGGATAACAAGAAGTGTGTACATAAGGATGACTACAGGTGCTCATGTGGATGTGTCCTAGGGGTTTTATAAGGGAAAAAAATAGATCTCTTTCTTTTCTGATAGTAACATGAGAAGAGGGAGACCAGTAAACTAGCAGCAATTATTTAAGACGTATCACTCCAGCCTACCCTTTGATTCATATGCTGTGGCTGGATTAAATATAGGTTTGCATAATTTTATGACCAATAATTTATAACTAGGTAAACTGAACTGAGAGGAAACTTCTACTCTTCAGGTGAAAACTGATCTCCTGCTAGGTTTGAGAACGCACTTTTCCTGCCTCATGCAGTGTTCTGTGACTGCTCAGTCACATTATAGGGATTTTTCAGTTTCTGTTCAAGTAGCAATCACCAGCGTGTCCTGAAGCAGGATATTAGACTTCATGACAAATGGTCTGGCATGGATTGGTAAATCCTGTCTGCTAGGGTAGCAGCCAAAAGACCAGATGTTATTGTATCACTGGACTGAAGAAATAAAGGTATTTTCAGTTAAATAAACATAGATAGAGCCCTGATCTCCATTGAGGTAGGCAGGAGAGAGGCAAAGGAAGAGGGGAAACAGATGTGCAGTGCTGCTATAGCATCAGAGGATTCTTGAGGGGAGGGGTGCTGCCTTGCACTGCCCTAGGTGAATCTTCACATGCTGAAAAAGCCCCTTAGGAATTTATTTGTTTGTTTTCCAGAATATGCTTCTGAATATTATTACAAAATTGCTTGGCCAAGAGTTTTCACATAGTTGACCAGAGCCATCACTGCATTCCAGGACAGAAGGCATGTGCATGAGGAAAAACGTACACTGAGTGTGACCAGTGGGTGTAGAAGTAGAAATGTTATAATAGATTGGAAAGTACACTTTACAACCTCGACTGCTGAGGTGAACTCTGAGCTCCACTGCAGTTTTTGGCTATGTACAAACTATTTATCTGTACGGTAGGAGCATGTGATTTATTACAATTGCAATTCCCAAGATAAAATATACCAGATTTTACAGAGACGTGCTGGGAAAATGCTGGTAAGGCATTTTATTCTCCAAAATCTGGAGAGTCTAGTACTATGCAATGCATGTACTACTATGAGAGAGAATACTCACTGAGCTGGGACACTGACTGGGAGCAACGGGCTGCTCCTTTATGAAGGGAAATGTGCTTTGGAGACCAGTCAGGAGCCTCAATTCCAGTGGCCATTTTCACAGTGGTTGTACTGACTACACAATAATTTGTACACGTGTGCTTTGAGGGGGAAGGATGAGGAAGAGCAGGAGTACTAAGAATCTTCTGTCTTTTACCATGTTTGTTACCTGCATTATTATTTCAGTGGAGAACTTGTGCAGGATAGTAAAGAAATCTGTGCTCCACATGTGCCATCAGCAGCAGAAAGCAGGCAGATTTGAGGTGTAAGAAGAGGTTTCCTGCTGATGTCACCCATTTTCTAGTCCTTGAAAAATAAGCTTTCCAAGTGACTTTGCAGTTTTGTGGATAATCTTTTCTGCTCACTCTGTATGGCTACAGGAGAATTCTTAGGCAAACAGGAAAAAAGATAAGCATAGCAGACTAACCCTGAGTGATGGAAACTGCTGGAGGCTTACTCCCCAGAACTCCTTCCTTTGCTTTTTAGGATGAAGGCCAAGGTAAGTAAATGGACCAGGGTAGCATCTGCAGTCTGATTCATGGGTGTTAGTGTTGTTTTCCAAGCTCTCTCTCTTCCCCAAATCCATCTTTGGATTATCTACATTTCATGCACTTTATTGTTTTGTTTTGGTTTATATCTCTGCTCTAGTCATAAAGTGCCATTTTAGACCAAACATAATCATTATATAAAGAGAGTTAAACAACTTTCTTACCCTGACTGGCACTGGGAATACTTGCCATTCTTTGTTACCAAGATGATAAGTATATGTAGCTTCTAAGAAATTTGGTAATCTCTCTTGAAAAAGGAGGAATTTGGGAAATTATCTTTTTACCTCCACTTTTGATCTGCAGGATTATAGCTTCTCTTTCTTATTCAAGTTCTGGAAATAATGCATCAGTAGAAGTTACAGCAGTATGAATTAGTTTGCAGCAGAGGCTATCTGGGACTAAGCTGTGGTTGCTGTATTCCTCAAAATACTTAATACTTTATCCATATCAGCAGTTTAACATGTGTTGCTGTCTGAGTATAGAATGGTTTTGCCTTAGAGACTGCAGTACATTTACCAGTCTAGCTAGTCCTGTGTGGAAAAGTTAATGCCCTTTCCTCCCCACAAGGCAGAAGTTACTTTCAGAGACTCTGGGATATTCACGATGGATAGACTTAAGTGCTTACCAGTGTGCCTCCATTCCAGCCAGGATGATGGATTTCCTAGAGGTGTTTGTGTGCCAGTTCAGTAGTCATCAGGGAAAGGATATGTTTTCAGCAATTCTCAGTTTAGCAGCTGGTACTGAAGTCAACTTTTGATAGAAATGAGAGTCAAGAGATGCATTTCTTTGGGTTTCTTGGTTTTCCATGCAGTGCTTTGACTCTAGTTCTGCTACACAAAATGTATATGCTTCAGCTTCTCATGATGCCTCAACTTTTCAGCAGATCCATTAAAAAAATAAATAAATCAGAGTTTGTTTTCTGGTAGACTGGGATTAAATAATTTTTCATGTATCCTAAATAACAAGGTAGGAGTACAGAGGGATTGTGTGGTTCTGTTAGAAGCCTCAGGCTGTTACTAATCAGTATGAGGAAAGATTAAATAGAGAGAACCATGGCAACCATCTAACATTTGTGAATGAATCTGTGTTTCCATAAGGCAGTTCTTAATGTACAGTGCTACATATTCTAAAATAGATGTATTCTAAGTAAGCTTTCACAGAAACTGCAATCCATATTTGGTGACTGGCAGTTAGAAATGCTCTGTGTTTATACCTTGACTATCTTTATTTCATGGAAAATGTAGACATGGCAGGAGACTTGGGGGTTTTATGCTCGTTTTCTCTATTGGCTGGAAGTGATGTCTATTGCTGGAAGTCATGCTTGTATATAATTAGACATCATTTTCTGAGTACAAAAAGCTGACCTCATCAGATATTTATTTGGATCATATCTGACTATGCTGCTTCTTTCCAGTGACTGTTAAAATGCAGTATGTATAGGACCAGCAGATACAGGTACTGCCACAGAAATTTATTTCATGTCAGATCATTGCTGTGCCATCATCTTTTCTCTGCTTTTCCATTAAAACATCAAACATGACAGAAAAACTTAGACTGTAACAATTTTCTTGCATAATCTGTAATGCTATCTAAAGGAGTTTCCTCTATGGTGAAAGGCACTGCCACATCCTCCTGAGGAGGATGGATGGTGGGAGTGAATTGCCCGTGCTGTGAGCCTCAGGAACTGGAGTCAAATGACTTTGGATAACTCTTTTTTTTTTTTTTTCAGAAATTCCTATTGGAAAGGAAAAATCCAGAGGGAATATAGTCAATATTTCAATTTCATATCACATACTTTCCAAGTATTTTTCTTCATGACTTTACTATCACTCAAAGTAGCCTCTGTCAACTATTTCTGATAACATTGAGCAGAATAATTTTTATTGACCTTTTACCCTGCATGCTGATGCTGCCATGGAGTTGCTGTTTCAGCGAGCATCTCCTCTTCCATCCTTTTCCTCCAGGAAATTTGCTTTTTGTATCATTTGAGGGTTTTTTTCTTTGCTGGAAGGCTGGCAAGTGGAGTTGTTAGTGGCCAACTTTTACTGATGTGCACTGTTAATGGTTTGTAATTTCAGGAACCTTGTATCTACTGAGCTGAATGGACCAATCTTGCCCATTCTGAGGTTCATGTTGTTGTCTGGCAACAAGTACAAAAACAGAATGATGTGAATTTGAAAGGCAAATGAATTCATTAAACAGCTGTTCTAGAGCTTGCAAATTTGGGTGGGAGGTGATTGAACCATATTGGAGGGAAAACCCAATAATACTGGAAGGAAGATTTCCTCCTACAACATCTGAAAGAAAAAGTGCACAAGTACCTAGACTTTCATTATTGGCAATTATGTAATTTTTGTGTAATTTGGTTTTTCATCTCGCATGATGTGTCTCTTTCTGTGCCTTGATCTTTAAGGAGAGTTATTCTGGGTGAGAGGGGCAGTACTGGTAATAAAAAAGAAAGTACTCCACCTATTGAATGAATGATGCAATACTCTTCATTTTACAGCTGCTTTGCTACATCTATAGGCTTGTCGTTTGCCTAAAGTCCACTTATTTGTCTAATCCAGCATGGCACTCTCATTTTCTCTCTTCTTCTCAGGGTCATCCCTTTTTCCCCTCTGCCTTTTGTGCTAAGCTTTGGATTCCTCTTGTCCCGTGGTGCATTTTTGCATGTTGACCTGTGGGGAATAACAAGGCTGGTTAAACAGATTGGGTCTGCCATTGGATACCATGGGTTTGAGTGCCTCTGCCATTCTCCCGTTCCCTTTTCCACTCAGATAAATGTGAATCTGCCCATCAGAGCACTACCAGAGAGCTAAGTTAACAGGAGGAGGCTTCCAGACTCTTTTGTAACGCCAACAAGCTCTGAAAAAAATCTTTGACCTTACTTTCCTCTCTATAAAAATCCTGTGTCTATTTCCCAAAGAGCAATATGATTACTTAGAGATGTGAACTAAAACTCATCGAAGAGATGAAGACTACCTAAGGTGTTGCCAGTACAGTTTTGTCTGTATAAATACATAGTTACATCACCTGATGGAAACCCAACATTTTTTTCCATAGGAAATATTGAAATACCCCAGTAGCAAAAATGAACCCTATTTCAAATGGAAGCAGAAGAAGGAGAGGAAACTTCCCTTTAAAATGATGGTGTTCAGATTTTGCTTAGAAAAAGACCAAAATTATATTTTCACGATGACAATTTTCAGTAATTTCCAATGTTTCCAGAGTTGAGGCTGTCCAAGATATAATCCCTCTAAGTTCTGTTTAATAACAGTGTGTCTGGTGGACAGCCAGTGGATCCTGATTTCTTTTGGTCTGCAGCCGAGGTGCTGTGCTGGCACCAGGAAAACATTGGAATTACATGTGATTTCAAACAAGCAGGAACAAAAATATTACAGCATCCCACAGGACAGTGTCAAAAATATATATATTAAAAAAATGGCAGGGATTGTTATCAACTTTCTATTTCTTCATGAGAAAAAAAAGAGAATACATCGAAAAGGGTTCTTATCAAAGGGGGAAGGAAAAATATATTTCACTTTTCACAAGCTGTTTTAAGGGGTATGCTAGATTTTTGTCTATGCAGAGGTGGAAAGGTACAACATCCCTGATATGACCAAGTGCTTTCCCTCGTGGGTTTCTGCTTTTTACATTCATTGATATATTTGTAGAATTCCAAAAGCAGAGGGAAGCCACAAAACAGTCACAAAGCTGTGAGCCAAGGTAAACTGCTTGTTAGAATATGTTTAGCAAATGACAGTGTGAACCACAGAAAAAATACAGGAGAGGAAAGCGTATTCCCTTGGAAAATACATTTCCTGGTTGGAAAGGCTGATGTCGCTTCCTCGCTCTTTTCCAATAAACTGTCTTTGTTTGGGCTGTTTAATCCACAGTCCCAAGCACCTAGAGGAATACTCGTTCTGCAGCAGGTACAAGGGAACATATTCTGGGCCTGAAGACTAAAGGCAAAGCCACTTCATCCCAGGCAAGGTAAAATAATTTTGGATGGCTTGTCCCTGCTGCTCTTTAGCCCTGTGGTGTGAAACTGCAGAATTAGGTAGCGCAGTCTTGTAAACACTAAAACATCTGGACCACTTTTTGTTCCTTTTCACAGCAAGTTCAGACTTCAGTCTTAATGTGCAGTGCAAAGAATTTTATTTGTACAGGAGATTTTTTCAGCAGGCTCTTCAAGCAGATACAGCCTAGATAAGCAACAGGAATAAAATTAGTGGCTAAAAATGTCTTTTATGTCCAGGAAACACAAGGGACATTTTTCTGTTGATGCACATGGAATTTCTAAAGATTCCCTTTGTGGGTGGTGAAATATCCATATTAGACAGGGAGCTCCACCTACATCTTCATACAGCAGTAAGGAGGCAGTGTTAATATCTCACAAGACACTAGAAGGTAAGGGGGCCCAAGAGAGCAGCTGAATATTCAAACAGCACTTCCTTCAAGCTCAAGACAGGTGCATTCTTTTGAGTAAAACATCAAGTAGAGGAGGCAGGAGACCAGCATGGGTGAGCAAGGAGCTGCTGAAAAAACTCAAGTGGAAGAATGAAGTTCATAGCATGTGGAAAAAGAGACTGGTCTCTGGGGAGAATATAGGAATGCTGTCAGGGTTCATAAGGATGCAACAAGGAAGACCAAGGCCCTTCCTGGAATTAACTCTGGCAAAAGAAGTAAAAGAGAACAAGAAGGGTGTCTTCAAATCCATCAGTGATAAAAGGAAGAAGAGGGAAAATGTGGCCCCAGTGCTGAATGAGGTGGGAGCCCTAGTGACAGAGGCAGCAGAGAAAGTGGGGTTACTGAATCCCTTCTTTGCTTCAGTCTTCACTGCTAAGACCAGCCCGTGGGAATCCNCATCCTCATCAGTGACCTGGATGAAGGGATGGAGTGGACCCTCAGTAAGTTTGCTGATGATACCAAGCTGGGAGGAGTGGCCGATACACTGTCAGGCTGTGCTGCCATCCAGAGAGATCTGGACAGGCTGGAGAGCTGGGCAATGCAAACCTCATGAGGTTCAACAAGGCCAAGTGTAGAGTCCTGCACCAGGGGAGGAACACCACCATGCACTGGTGCAGGTTAGGGACAGACCTGCTGGAAAGCAGCTCCATGGAGAAGGACCTTGGCATCCTGGTGGACAGTAAGTTCTCTTTCTTCTTTGATAGAAGAAACACCCTGTCAAACAGAATTGTCTGGATCTCTCATGTGTATCAGAAAGCTGATTTTATTTGAGATTTTCAGTATAGTTATTTCCCTCAAATTTACCTCTCAACTAATAGTTATTTAACATTTATTTTAAGAGTCTAGGATTTAATCTGTGGAATTTGAGTTTCTCTCTTACTTCAGGGATGCCAGAAGACCAAAGGGTGCAATAGAAAATAATCTGTAACTTCTTTAGAAGCCCTCACATCTATACTATGCTTGACATCTTAAGCCTAAGTCAACAAATGTAATGATTAATGTATTTACTCTTTACAAATCAGAGAGTAGATAATCATTTAATATTCCTAACTAAAAGAAACAAATAAACAAAATGAAAAAAAAAACCTCTTATCTTTAGAAACTTCATAAGCTGGTCTTAAAATAAAAAATAAATAAGATTCAGTGCTCAAAATCAGCTTGATCAATGTGTTGAGCCCTGAAGTTTTAGTACGATTAATGCACACCTTGCCTTTGGCATGAGTCATACACTGGATCACAAAGTCAAAAGCACTGGCGGATCAGTTAAAGGAATCGGTTAACCTTGGGGGAGAGGGGGGGTGGAAGATGATGATAAAGTAATTAGTATCATAAATTCAACAAAGATTTAAAACTGTGATGCATGGCAGTAATGGGTTTTGAACACAGATAATGAGCATATTCATTGCATTCATTTTTACTTAAGTGGAAGAAATACTGGTCCTCTAAATGGAGATAATAAATGTAGAAGTCAGCCTTGCACAAACATGCAACACAAGAATTTACTGCCTGCTGTCTAACTAGGGAACTGGGAATCATTACAAAGATTAGCTTTCCTGAAAAAAAAAATCCAGAATAAGCTTTAGCAGCAAACGTTTATGAGGTAATAATTTTCACATTAAATATTGCTTGGCATACTTGGTAGAGTGTGTATGCAAGTTTTTAAAGTATGAGTGTTTGTTAGCATCAGAGGTAGGACTGTTTGTATCCTTAAAAAGGGTTTAACACTCTTTTCCCATTTGGATTTCCATGGGATGGAGTTAATATGTGACTGAAGGTGTAAGAGAGCAGAAAAATACCAGAAACTTTGAAACTCCCTCGCAGGTGTATTAAGGTTGTGCTTAAGAACACAAGCTGTGGTTTGAAAGTAAAACCTTGGTAAACTGGAGCTGTGAGCTTCCCCAGGCTTGCCCTGCTCTCCCCCCTGCTCTCAGCAGGCTCTGTGCCACCGGGGCTTGGAGGGTTTCACCCTGCAGCAGGGCAAAGCCAGCTGAGATGTTTGGGGTTTATTCTGGCAGCTGGGGAAGGAACATGAAGCAGTTAAAGCTCTGCAACCAGGCACACCTTCTAGAGCAGTAGTGTTCAATGTTTTTATGACTTGGAACCCCCTAAACATTTCCCTTGGAAGCGAGAAGCTTTGCATGGCATACTGAAACTTATGGGTGATGGTCGATGGGCATCTCTTGGTTACCTTTCCTGGACCTGTTTGAAGGTGTTCACAGATCCCCTGTGTTAAAAGCCACCTTGACCTTCAGGAGATTCTTCACCGCTGGTATTACAAAAGAGCAGGTTTTCCCCACCAGAAAACTCCTGAGCTTTCACTAATGCCAAGTGTTATCCTGCTGAACACACTGCAGTACAAATTGCTGTGCCACACTTAGGCATTTTCAGCCTTTTTTTTTTTTTTTCCATGATTTTATTCAGCCCAATCCCACATGTTGCAATTGCTTTCTATAAAAGGAACAAACAAGACCATACTCAGGGGTCTTTTTGGAATGCTAACCATGCTTTTTATTTTTTTACCCTCACTGCATGTCTTTATTATGTGTTTTAGCCAGTAGCAGCTTGGAATCTAAGCTTAAATTGGCAGCATACTTCTAACATGAAAAACAACAACAAAAAGAAATGACAAACTGTGGAATCAGTTTATTGATTAAAGCAGGAAGTTGATAGAAGTCTTCTTGGCAAATAAACATTTGCTTTTTCTTTTCTGTTCAGGTATGACTTTGTAGAAGTTGAAGAGCCTAGTGATGGCACTGTTTTAGGGCGCTGGTGTGGTTCCAGTAGTGTGCCAAGCAGACAGATCTCCAAAGGAAACCAGATCAGAATAAGATTTGTGTCTGATGAGTATTTTCCTTCTGAACCTGGATTCTGCATCCATTATACACTTCTCATGCCAGTAAGTAGCATGTTTCAGATTGGAACCTTTCAGGAATACAAAGTCTTTGAAGTGGTAGCTCAAAATAATATTTTAATAGCTTAGGATTAATTACTGTTTATTTCTTAATAATAATAAGCAATCTGTCTTCTAGAATTGTACGTTTTGTTTCTGTTTCTTAACTGAGTGTTCTCCTGGTGGTTCTTGGATGGCTTTGGACTGGGAAGTTGCTGGCTTGGTTGGTTGTGTGGAAACTTCAATACAGTATTTGCATTCCTAATACAGTGCTGGGGGGGAGGGGAAATCCTAGCTTTGGGAAGAAGAAAAATCAGCTGTATGGCATTTAAAAAGCATTTGGAAGATGTAAAGAATCTTGAAGAAATTAATGTTTTTATTAGTCAGCTTCTATTAGACATAGACAGCAAAAGGATAAAGTTCATATTCTTACAGTGACAAAGCAGACAATGCAGAATATTCATTTTCCACTGCATTTTTTCCTGGAAACTGTATTTTTCTACTTTTCTTGAATATTACCGAGCGCTTCGAAATCGTAGGCATTAAACAATAGCTGTTGCTGAAAATGTGACTGTTTTCACTGTTATTTTCTTTTTTTTCACCAAATGAAAGGGCTCTGATAGCAAACCAGTGTTTATAGATTTTGAAGAATGAGGTCATGTTTTGAAACATTAAAGTGGACCAGGACAGGAGTTGACTTGTTTTAGAGCAGGTATTCCATCTATAAAGGGAGTAAAGAGTATTTTTGTTAAATTCCTCATAATTCACTTTTTCATTCTCCCAAGCAGTCTTGTGGTCGGTGGCATTTGATTAGTGGAAAATATCTACAAGCTCAATAAAGAACTGATCAAAAGAATCCGTGTTGTAACCCCACTGACATGCACTTCACTCAAAATACCTTTGCTTTGCTTATTGCTTTTAACATTTTTGCCTCTTCTCCCCATTTGCAAAACTTGAGCTACTGAGAAGAAGCAAAGAACAATTCCACGTATCTTTTCAGCAACACACAACACATTTTCTTTTACATAATATATTTAGCATAATGATGGTGATCCCAGTGAAGTGTGGTAGACAGTGTGTGTGTGCATATATATTTTAAAATACATATGCCTCAGAACTATTCCTGAAGTGATTTAAGGCTTGATCTGCATATTTGACTCTTGTAAGTTAGACTTTTTGCTAGTATAATAGTATGATCTGAGAATGATGAGGTGGAAATGAAAGTAAAATAAAATAAATAAATAATAATAATAATTAAAAAAA
>VWZY01006536.1:11581-103776 GCA_013399075.1 Chloroceryle aenea | reverse complement strand
AAATATGACCTTGCTTAAACTTTTGTGCACCTGGGGGCAGAACGGACTAAATATGATTCCTTTTAGAAAATGATTTTAAATAAATAAATAAAAATCCCTAAATAGCTATGTAGCAGGTCTGATGTAATACTAGAGCTGCAACAACGTAATCTGGCATCAGACCATGGATATCTCTGTCTGATTTACATATGATTCAGTTTCTGTGGAATGGATGAAGCAAAAACACTGAAAAAACCCCCAGAGTGTATGAATCTTTATGCCATGCTCTACAAATGGACTGAGTTTGCATTTGCGGGGAAAACTGTTTAGAACATTTAAATTGTCAACACTTGTAAAACAATTCCTTCATCTTCACAATATTTACATCATTCATTCAATAGATAAAACCAGAGCTGAGGTTGTAGGGTGCATTTTTAATTCCCCTTCAGCAAAGCCCATCTAGCACAAGAAGCATCCATGGAAACTCTCTCCCAAACCAAGCACGTTCTCTCTCGCGGGTGTCACAGGCAAGAGCAGCCCCTTTATGTCACCAGAACTCGGAATTAGCCCCCAGACCTGGGTGATAACAATCACTTAGCAGTTGGTGGTGATTAGTTTCCAAATGTCTCTTTAAAATGTGATCTTTTCCAACAAAAATTGTGTCGTAATAAGCTGTGTAAAATGCGACTTCACATTCCAGCCTGTGGATAGCAAATGAAATCTATACTGCTAATTTTCAGGATTAGGCCTTCTTAGAATTGTGATGAGTTAGAATTATTAGGGTTGGAAAGGACCTCTAGGATCATCAGGTCCAGCCTTCATGCCCACATCTCCCTCACCCCTAGACCATGGCCTCAAGGGCTACATCTACTTGTTGGTTGAACTCCTCCAGGGATGGTGACTCCACCACCTCCCTGGGCAGCCTGTTCCAGTGCCAACCCCTCTCTCAGTGAAGAATTTCTTCCTAGTATCTAACCTGAACCTCCCCTGATGCAACTTGAGGCCAAGCACTTCTTGTTCTTAAAGCTGTTGAAAACTGATGCCAAAAACCCACGTGTCTTCTTTAAAAATATAATGCTATCTCATCCAATATTTCAAGAGCAACTAAAATTTATTGCCCTCACTCCCCTCCCACCTTCCCACCAAAAAGGTGCCAGCTACAGGAACGAGTGTAAATTTTAACTCCTGCTTGCAAAGCCATAGCTGATTCACTTCAAGGAATTGGTCCTAAACAGTTAAATTTACTGTTTTCCCCTCGTTTTTTGACAAGAGGGGGAGGGGGAGATGCCTAGTAGACTAGCAATGAGAGATTGTTTGGGGATAAATGAAGCAAAACTGAAATAAAACAGTGCAAGCTTGTTTCTGTATTTCAAGGCCACACACAGAGAGGGGCACCGGACACACTTTCAGTTCTTTTAAAGAGCAAGAGAAATAGCTTTGTTTAAATCCACCCTTATTTATCATAGATATTTTTATTATTGTTGTTATTATTATTTTGTGTATTAAATTGTATGTTTTACATATTGCATATTTTATTATATATCATATTATTTTGTATATTGCATTGCAAACCAACTTGTCACGCGGTGAATTGGAGGGCAATGGTTGTTCATATGGTTCATTCTGAGATGATGTCCTTCAAAAGGACTGGCAGCAGTTCCAGTGGCAACAGATCACTCTCTGCAAAGGATTGCCACCTCATGTTGTAGGTGAGCAGGATGCTCCCTGAGAAAAACATGAAGTTTTTCTTCAGCTGCCAGTTAATTGCAGGTGGATAATTTGAATTTCTTCCATCTGAAACTCTGTACCCTGAGCACATCTAGGACTTGCTATAATTCTCATTTAACTCCGCTTTCCTGTCCTCTCTTCTGGAGTTGCAAGTGAGTTTGTTTTTCTGGAATAGTGTCAAGTGGAAGGAAGTGTTGAGAAATGTTCTTCTTACTAAGAAACTGTAGCTTGTGGTGGTTCAAAATGACGATGCTGCTTTCTGCATGGCTGTTATTTTTAGTCATTCTTTTCATGCCCTGCCCTGTCACTTAGTCCGTGCTTACTGGTGAGCTGCTTTATTCACCCAAGGCTCCTTAGCAATCATGCTGCATTTTGACTGTTCAGCTCTGCATTTATTAAAAGTCATGGGTTTTGGCAGCACCACCTAAACCCTCCTAGAACTTTCCTGTAAAAACAATCCATATTTAATTTATTTTCCCCTTCTTCTCACTTGCCCCCAGTTACAGCTTTAATCCACATAGTAGCCACAAGCAATTGAAGCAGACTTTATAAACTCAGGTTTTGGGGCTACAGTCTTCCTAGTGACTTGCTTAGTTTAAATTATGTCAGTTACAAGTTTGGCAGAGAAAACTTCATGTAATAAAGTCCATTGTTACTTGGGGAGCGGGTGAATGGGATACTTGATGCCTGAGGTGCCATTAAGGAATGCATGACTGATTGCCAAAGTAGTTATTAATTATTCAGGGCACTCAGAACAAAGCAGCTCCAGTTAAAGTTGAAGCTGGGGTGACTGTATTCCCCTTCTTTTTTTGGCATATGGTAGCATGTCATTTGTCATCAAAGATCTTTGCAAAGAACAGGCTTAACTCTCTTCTATCCAAGTGAAGATAAAGAGGAAAGAAGCTGTTTAAAGACTGACCTGGTTTAAAAATTACTTGGCAGGTGTTTTGTCTTTTTTTTTTTTTTTTTGTGTAGCACCTGTATGGCTACCTGGATTTTGTTCTAAGATTATTTTTTCACTATTTTCCTGTTTTAATACAGAGATGTTATTAGCAATGCTCTTGCTATTAATAATAATGAACATTAGATTTAATAGTGTGCAGATAATCCATTTAGGGCTGCCTAATAATTGTTCCTTTATTTCATCCAGTTTGGCTAAGCTTTTCTCTTTTAGGATTGAGCATGTTAATATTGTTTGTGGAGCCTTTTAATTGAGTTTGTTTAACGAAAAAAGATAAATAAAATTTAAATGCTAATACCAAAAATACATGGTAATAGAACAGAGAAGGGAAAGCTCTTACCTAGAATTCCCTTCCTTTCAAACGTCCACAGTTATCAGGTGTGTAGCTTGCAATTCAGTACCAGTAGCCCAAGAGAGGTTTATCTTTGGCTGCAATCACTGAAAATCCATCTAGAAATATCATAAAGGACATTGCTGCTCTCTAAGCAAAGGGGTTTCTACACCCTCAAGAAATAATCAAAAGATTTTGGCAATAACATGGTATCACAGCTGCTTAAGCCAAGGTGGTGTGAAGCAGCAGGAGGCTATGTGAGTGTTATTAAGCACTGTGCAATGCTACATGAAGTGGAAAAAGGAGTGTGAAAATCCTTCATATGATGGGAAGGACTCTAGAACAAAACCTTTGGGTTCAGAGTTTGCACTGATCAGATATAGTGAAATGTAAACCTGGATAAATCAAACTCTAAAGATGCTCCAGTGTGCAAATTCAATCATACTGGGGATTTTTTGTGGGGGGAAAATTCATTGTAAATCAGAGAGGTTTTTTGACTGATTCTTTCCTTGGAGATTTTATTTCACATTAAATTTGTGCTTAAGGTCTAAAGAGAAATTCCTTTTAAATTTCTTAACTGAGACATTAAAGATCACCCCCAAATACATGCAAAAAAGCTAGAAAAAGTACAAAACTGAGGATGCCTGTTATCCATGGGACTACTAGGGGGAGGAAGCAACCCTTTCAAGCAGAAAGAACCTCTGAAGAATATTTCCTAGTCAGTTCATGACAACCTGTTTTCCTGTGACCCATATTTGATTCTGTCACACGGACATCCTAAAATAATGACAAGTTCTCAGCATCTGAAGCAGACTCACAGAGAGACATGGTTAGAAATTAATCTAGCAAACTCATGGGCCTGCACAGAAGTCCACTGAAGTGTGACTTTGTCCTGGACAAGCTGAGGTGTCACTGGGGATTTCTGGAGATTCTAAAAGGAAGAGGCATTTTGAACTAAATTGGTTGTCATTTAGTTCTTAGAAGGAATGAATATGCCTATGTCATAGCAAGTTTTGTACTCTGAAAGATGAGGGTCTTTTCTCTCTGCCCAAAATTTGGATGTAATTTCTCATGTAGTATATACCATTTTTTGGTGATGTTGCTTTTACCGTGTCTCAGGATGAAAAGAATCAGAAATTATTTCACTGACTGTGTCAGACAAAGTAATCTTGTTTTCTTGAGCACACTTGAGTTTTATTTTTTTACGAATTCATTGTAGATTTGATCAAGCTTTAAGTTGATTGATTTTGGAAGTTTATGATTTATCTCACCCAATTTCATTGTGGCAAAAGATATAAAAACCCAGCTGCTTTTTGTATTTCTAAATAAGAAATGCAATTATGTTACCCCACCTCAAATGTCATGCTTTGGGGTTTTTTTATGTTCAATAACTTGGGTAGATTTTCTTCCTGAAATTTTCAGGAGTATTCAACAAGTAGCATCACTCATTCTGCTTATAGAGCCTTCACGGAAATCCTCAAATTGTATTTTTGAAAGGAAGCATTGAGGGGAAATCCAAACAAGTGAGTTGGAGAAGAGCTTGTGAAAACTGCTCTCCTTTAAGTTGTCAACAGTGTGATGTACAAGTTGGATCACTCTGGCAACCCATTTCAAGCAGAAATTATTGCCATAAACAAGAGCCAGGGTCCTGCAACTGGCAAGATATAGCAGGCAGCCCTTTTTGTACCCTTCCCCAAATTATGGTTTTGATTGTATATTATTAACCCTCTCCTCCCACCTGAAAGCAGATAATAGGTTGATTCAGTGCAGTAATGTTTAAGCTGTTTAAATGCCCTAAAAAGTGAAAAAAGTTTAGAAAACATATCAGGAAAAATATTTCAAATACATGAGACAAACTCTTTAGTTTCAGAAAATTAACAAAGGTTTCTATTAGGTTTCCATAATAAATATTTAGCTTGTTAGGGGCTCTCATTTTGAGACTTTATTAGTGTGCCTCAGCATTTGCATTGGAAGTTTATGTATGCATATTTATTTAAATTGAAAATGAGCATTACTTTTGCACATTCTATCATTTCCTTTCTCATAGTGCTCAGCAACAAATCTCCTGTCTGTCAATCTTAACCTTCTGTGCTCTGTTGTTTTTAAAAAGTTTACAAGAGAAGCTAGAGATGGAAAATGGGTTTGTCTTGTTTAAAAGATTTCCAGAGTCTGGAATGTCTTGACTCTGGGAGTGTCCTGACTGGTGTATCTTAAGGGACGTTATTTCTGTTTGGGAACAAGCTGAAAAAGCTTATTTTGCCAACTGATGAGGGGAAAAAAGAAGTAACATTCCAGTAAAACCAGTAATGTAGAAAATGCAATCTTCATTAATGATGCAAGGAAGAGACTATGAGATAGATGGGAAAGATGCATTGGGGTGCTTTACCAGCCTTGGCGTTCACCACAGCAGTTAGTTTTTGGTGTAACTTGTCATTCGTCTTGACTATTAAGACATTGAAGTTGACACTTGCTAGTAAGCAGGGAACACAGCACTGATGAAAGTACCTTTCAACCATTACATTTAATATTGGGATTTTCTGGGAATCCTCATTATGAGATTATATCCTTATAGTAAACAGTTAAATATCTAAACACAAGACTTATAAACAAGTGAATGTCTTTTACTGCATTTGGACATTAGAGCTTGAATGTCATTTCAGATAGGGAGTGCCTAGCATTGAACTAAGTGATAAACCTTTTTTTTTCCAGTAGTATTTGAGTCTATTGGTTGGTTTTTAGTTCAAATTCACCCAAGAATGACTGCATTAGGTCTATTCAGAGCAATTGCACAGAAGAATTTGACAAAAGAATAATACTGCACTCTGTAGCAACAATCTATATTAGCATAAAATATGTTATTTTCTACTTGTGTCAAGATACTTTACTGATCTTCAACAGAGATTCTCTCTTCCTTCTTAAAACTCACTTAGACAACTTCATTCTTTACAAAGGTATGAGGCTCAGATCAAGCTGGTCAGTCTTTATCAGTCAGCAGAAACACCTCAAAGCATTTAATCTGTGCTATGTATACCGGCCCATGAATTTGAAAATTCATTACCCAACAGACTTAGCAGTATTGCCAATTTCTAGAGCATTTCCAGTTGCCTTTCCAGTTTCCCTAATGTCCAACTGCCTTGTATCAAATGAAGGGTTGTCTAGTCCAGGATCCTGTGACCAGTGATGGTCAGAAATGGATGCTGGGCAGCACTAGGAAGAGGACAGGTAGATGGATTCTCCACCCATCCTGTAGTCTCCTGCTTACCAGCTATTTTCTGCAGAAGAGGGGGATTCTCTGAGCCTGTGTGCTTTGTTAATTTAGTAATTATTGCAAATAATTGTCCACGTACCCCTTGAAGGCAGGTAAACTTCATCTCTTCACAACATCCATTGCAAAAATCAGATTGTACAGGCACCTCAGAGAAAAGGAACTTCCAAAGCTCCTTTGCTGGAGAGGGGTATGTATGTATGAAGAAAGTTTACTGTTAAACTGTAAACTCACTATGTAGTTGGAGCTGTTGGATGCTACCTCAACATAAATATTCTATAATGATGCCCAAATGTTACTTTAGCCTTTAGCCTCTCTACAAATTCCAACCCAAAGGAACTCTGTCCCATTCTCTAAGCAATCCCCAGTGTAACTGGCACAGTCCTAGATTTTTTTGTGCTTTCAAATACTGAGAAGTTGTGTCTGACATGCTTGCTAGTGAAAAACACGTAAGCAAAGGAACATTTGATACCAGGTTTCAGTCAGCACTCTAATTTTCAGTTGTGCTGTTTAGCTGCATTGGTGTTGTATCCCTATCCATGATTAGTATCTTACTCATGCTCCAGTCTTATCCCCCAAAACCAGGCAGTAACTGGAGTGGTGTGTATTGTGCTTACATAATTCTGTCAGGAAAAGGTGAAAACAAGAACAAAAGTAAAAAACTGGGGACGGATGAGAGTTAGTGCATCTTCTTTATGGGTTTTTTTACATATGATCCCAATCTGAAGGACTCTCAGGAACAGCAGAATTGCATGGGAAAAGGGGACTGATCAAACCAGCTATGGGGCAGCTTCTGTAGCTGACTGACTGTGTAATCTTAACTGCACAGACTGGTGGAAGCACCTCTCTCAATTCAGGAGAAAAAGCCTTGACAGAGTAATAACACTGTGTAGTAGCTGCAGGGTAAGAGTTTGATTGTGGAAAGATTAATGTGGGGTATTCATACTGGGGTTAAGAGAAATCCTTTTGTTTCTGAAAAGGGCCAGATAATAAGCACTATGGGAATACCAAAATTTGCACCTGTCTTGTCTTTGCAGTCCCTGGCCTCTGGTGTTACAGATGGGGATCATAAGCTGTCAGTTGTTAGCTTCTCAGGAGTACTCCAAACTTTGGTAATCATTATGATGAAAGGTTTGACCGAAGAAGCCAGGACTTCTGTTGAAAGGATTTTGGGGTTGTTTTCATGGGAAATTCTAGATAATCACAAAGCTGCTGCATCTCTTCTTTCCGTTGTCTTTGGCTAGACTGATGGAGAAGGAATTCAGGGGGGTTACTTCCATGTTCCCTCCTGATAGCCAGCGTATGCTGTTGAAGAACTGCGATCGTATAAACCCCAGAATTAAATAACCAAGATGTTGCATGTGAAAATGGAGTGCAATTTCTTTAGCAAAGGCCATTTCCAGAGGCACAAGGCTCAGGATGCTGGAGTATTCATTTCATTCTGCTTTTGAGCTAGGCAATAAATCATTGGAAGAAAAAGAGTAAGAATCATTTATGAGGAGAAATAAAATGCTGGGCTTGAAATTGAAGGGAGGGATTTAGTGCATGAAAGAGCAGGTCCAAAGGCACCTGAAAAGTGGAGGTGTGAAAGTAGGTGGCTCAGCCTTTGGAAGGAATTTTGCATGAAATCCTACAGATTTCCTCCTCTCTCAGCTACAAAAGCATTCCTTTGGAGAACTCCATAATACCTCTACCCTGACCTGACCTAAACCAGTGCTCAGGTCTCGTCTGAGTGAGTCTGTGGTTAGATGGTTAGGGGAATTTCAGTGTAGTAGTGTAAGTAATTAAATCATTCTGACACTTCTTTGGCCAGTATGGAGCCTTGGTGTCATTTGGTAGGTAACAAAGTTGAGCCAAATTATCTCTCAGACATCATCACCCATCTTTCTTGGGGGAAAATAATTTTTAACTTGCTAACTGGAAGGACAGTTAGACACATGTGTGTAGGCTTTTAATATGTAAGCTGTTAAAATAAGGTTGCCCCTGCTTATCTTCTGAAAATCATTCTGATCTTCTGAACTCTTCTGGCTTGTGTGTGCGTATTTGTCTTAGGCTTTTAATGTGATGTGTTCTGGGTAATGAAAAGTTAATCATAAAATGCTTCCCGTTCTTGAATCATCCGTGTGAGGCCTTTTTGGCTTGGAGCACTTGTTGATTAGTCAAAGGAAATTCTGTCCTTGATCTCTTCTGTTTGCACGCTGTCAATATGTGGAACTTTAGATACTGTATTTACTTTTTTATAATTGCCTTTCTGCTTAAGAAAGCCATAGGTACCTTTCATGTAGGAAAAAAACCCCTTACAATTAGGTGCTTAAAACAGCAGTACATCTTTTGATGCAACGTAAATGTAGAATTAGAGTTCATGAGAGGGTTTTGAAACTGTTTGCTGGTTACAGCCCAGATTTTCACCGAAAATCCAAGCTAGATTGTCAACAGTACAATGACAAATGAAAAACTGTCAGAGGGGTTTTTAATTACATTCCAAATCATCATTAATAATAATAATAATAATTAAAAATTTGAATTACTTTTACAGCTAGATACTTATGTGGATGAAAGACAATATAAAATGTAGAGGTAATTTACAGAACTTAGCTAAAAATATTAGAACTTAAGGAAGGAACCTGCACACTTTTGCTACAATACAGGTGATTGGATTGAATGCAGATGTGAGAGACAGGGAGACCTGAACCTTCTGCAAAGCCTCCTGCAAGTGCAGGTCTTTGGGTAACTGTCAACTTCAAGTGAAGGGGTTTTGCAGATTTGAATTTAGATAATAGGTAGACAAAGTGACTCTTGTGATTATTCTCTGAGACTGTGGTTATGTCCATTGGTTTATGTAGTCCCCCTTTACATTTTTGTCCTTTATTGCCTTCTTTTCTAGAAAACTAATATCTTGATCCAGCAGTTAGTCCCCAAAGAGAATCAGTAGGAAACATGTCTTGCACAGGGCACCAAATGTAAACTTTTCAGTATGGATATTTTATAGCCTGGTCTGACTTTGTCACATACAGTGTTCTGGATCCAATAACACTCTGTCATGGAATCATAGAATGGTTTGGCTTTGAAGGGACCTTAAAGATCACCACATTCCAACTGCTGTGCTATGGGCATGGACACCTCCCACTAAACCAGGTTGCACAACTCAACATTATCTATAGAGAACATTGCTTGTTTTTTTTTTTAAATACATTCATAAATTAATTGGCAAATGATTGTTTCTTTATATGCATTTATTACACTTCTTCCCAGTGAGATCTCATTTCACAGTTGATACCCATTCCTCTAGTTCCTTAATTGAGTGAATTCTACAGCACGGGCCAGTTTCAGCAGTGAAGATTGCCTGGAAGAATTTAACTTTGATGTAACTGCCTTCAAAATGTGTTGATGTTATCATTCTGAGATCACAATCAGTGTTTATCTCAAAGAAAAGTGTTTAATTTTCTGTGGGATAAGTGGAATAGTGTGAGAAATAAGTAAGAGAGGTGTCAGTATTTGAGTTGCTTGCCGAAACATCCTCATTTCTCAGCATTCTCGTTTACAGCACATAATAGTTTCTGAGGTAATCCGTGTCT
Source organism: Chloroceryle aenea (assembly GCA_013399075.1). Lineage (NCBI taxonomy): Eukaryota > Metazoa > Chordata > Aves > Coraciiformes > Cerylidae > Chloroceryle > Chloroceryle aenea. The sequence goes on along the minus strand of VWZY01006536.1, from coordinate 93,937 downwards.
AATACTAATATATTGTTGGAGGAGAGACTATAAACTCAATTGTGAAACAGCAAAAATGTCCTGTTCTGACTTTTTAACTGGAATTGGAACTTACAAAGGGAATTTTGTATTATTAATTATATTAAGCTTACAGTGTGATGTACTTGGAATGACAAATTGTCTCCCCTCCCATTCCAGGGCTTTGTGCTCACACATCTTAATTTCTTCATTCAAAACCTTATGTTTGTCCAGTGGGATTCCCCAGATAATCTGAAAGACACAAACCAGCTTCAGATTAAACAGTAAATAGTGGAAGAAGTCTAAGAACACCATAATACTATCTTTTTGGCTATCGGGTGCTTTGTCAAGCCTCAAAATGAACATTTACAATCAGATGGTTTTGAAGCCCTTTCTGTCCTGATCAGGGGATAAACTGGTGGGTTAGTCAGTAGCTTTCTGTCTAGTAGGTTAGTGCAGAAAATAACTTTATGTCCTGTTGGATTCAACAGAATGGAAACAATGGCTGCAGTTCATAGAAAATAATATTTTTATGGGCTGGAAAATTCAGGTGGAACCAAGGCTGCCTCACACTTTGGCTCTTTATTTAAACTGATAATAAACCCCACATCTAACCACTTCCTAGATTGCAATGAATAGCAGCCTGTAAACCCACCATTCATTAAAGCTTAGAAAACCACAGTTTTTCATGTCTGTGTTCTGTAATTAGTTCCATATATTCTACGTGAAACCATCAGAAACACCCAGTATTCCTGAATTGGTGAACAGGAAAATAAAGAGACTGAGGGAGAAAGTATTTTAAGTATAAATACAAGCAGAAAAGTGTCTTTCAGTGTGGAAGTACTGATTTTCAACTGGCCTTTTGTAAAAAGGGTGTATGTGAGAATTAGAATGATCAATGCCTCTGTGAAAGGCTTTACAACTCCACAGAGATGATAGGAGGACTGCAGCACCTCTCCTATGGTCACAGGCTGAGAGAGCTGGGAAAGAGAAGGCTCTGAGGAGACTATAACAGCCTTCCAGTACCTGAAGGGGCCCTACAGGAAAGCTGGGGACACTCTTTACAAGGACACGGGGTGATAGGATGAGGGGCAACAGTTTGAAACTAGAGCAGGGTGGATTTAGATTAGACTTTAGGAAGAAGTTCATTACTACTCATGGGAGCCTCCTAGAAATAGAATCAAGTAGTCTGCTTTTGAACCATCTTTGAAGGATCCATTTTCTATAGCAGCTGTAGAGATTGAAGAAGTAGAGCATGGCAGAAACACACCTACTTCTATTTTACAAATGATGCTAAAACCATCTTCTTAAACAGGTTGTATTACATACTATTCTGATGCTTCAAAGAGATGGTAAATCATCCTGCCAAAAGAATTTGTCTTGCTTCCAAGGAACCAACATTTATTGAAACCCCATGACCGCCTCCATTTCTTCAAGAGAAAGTAGCCAAATTCAAGCCCAACACTGAAGTAGTTTCATTAGTTTTCATGTTCTTATGCATAAAAAACCAAAGCAAACCATTTTTCTAACAAATATTTTCTATTTAGATATACAGGTATACACTTGCTGATTTTTGTTACAGCATTAATAGAATAAATCCAAAGAGTTAAAATGTACAAATGGAGAAATAATCACTGAGGAAAAAGGAACTTGGTTATGTATACAGAAGAGTTTGGGACATAGCTAGTCAATAGTGCAGGTTTCAAAATTATATAGAATTATTTTGTTTCTAGAATTCAGCATTTCCCACAGCATAATTTTACATGTTTTCTAGAAACAGTTACCAGAGAGATGCTGTGTAATGCAATCATGGAAATGCAAGTTGTGCCAGGGGAGGTTTAGAGTGGATATTAGAGGGAAATTCTTTACTGAGAGAGTGGTTGGGCACTGGAACAGGCTGCCCAGGGAGGTGGTGGAGTGACCATCCCTGGAGGGGTTTAAAAAACAAGTGGACGTAGCACTTGAGGCAATGGTCGAGTGGGTAGGGAGATGTGGGGATGAAGGGTGGACTTGATCCTAGAGGTCCTTTCCAACCCTAATGACTCCATGATTCCCTCTTGTATAACATGAATCTTGCCTGCTATTGATGGACTTAAGGAACACCCAATCATCTGATTCTCTCTTAGGTGTTTCTTATCACATCTCCTGTCAGACCACTCTTGTCCAGATTAAAGACATTTGTATCACTCAGTCTCTTATCATAGTTCATGTTTTATTTTTCCTCTTGCTCTGAATAATACCTTTGTCTCTGCTTATATCTATCTAACAAGTGCTAGAGAGAAATCTGGACACTATTTCAGCTGACACCTCTGGCAGCTCAGCAACCTGTCTTAGTGCTGCTGGTCTGAATATGTCTGAGTGAGGTGTGCCTTTCTCAGGAGAGGATCACATTGTCCCCCATTCATGTTTTCCTTCCCTGCAACACTGTTCATTCCACTTCAGGACTTCTGAACGTACCATTTTGCTTTTATGCTTTTAATGCTATACTCCTAACTGCAAGGGATTTAAAAATATTTGTCTTAAAATTTTCTTTTTATGCATACTTTCCCTTCTTTTTTTTTTTTCCCTTTTAGCTGTTGCATAATCACATATACTCTACTTGTGGGAATAATATGTGTGAAAGTGTAGAGGTAACATGAGGAGGGAATTAAGAGATACAGATGGTGGAAAACAGGTAGTAGTGATACAACTGGATGTTAAGAGTACGTCAGGAAAACATGGTAAGCAAACATGCACAGAGTTATAAAAGCCATCTCACAAATTATCAGTCTGACTTGCTCAGAACGGGGGAGAATCTTCCTGTGGGCTGTGGAGCCACAGCCTCTACCGTGCTTTTTAGTTTGTGACATGTATACTACATATAAAGCAAATGTGAATATGACAGGTAAACAAAGCAAAATATTTTTTTCACAAATGTTCAAGTATGGTTTGATGACAGTAAGAACTGAGGTTCCTTCCCTGTAATGTTTTGTTTAATGACTTTCTACCTTCAAGGCATGACAAGCTCTGATCTGCAGTGTCTGCTGTGCAGGAATGTTGGGTGTGTTCTTTTTATTGTGATATGAAATGAAGAGAAACCTGTGTGGAATGCAATTTAACATGGATGCTGAAGGATGAAATTAAAATTGCAGCCACTGGAGAAGTAATTTTCATTGGCCTTGCCAAATGCACTTTCCAGTTGTAATAAATAGTCATTTCTAGTGTTTAATGTTTGATGAACCTCCCATGAACCTTCTGGGGTAAGTAAACATTCTCTTAACAACAGCTCCCCATTTTTAATATCTATAGGGAACTTAAAGAGCAGTTTATTTCCTGCCTTGCTGCTGTTCCATTTGGTTTAGCCTTTTATAAGTCTCCATGCATTTTGAGTAAAATGAGTAATTTAAAAAAAGGTCTGCAAACATGATGTCCTTTAATCGTGGCTGACCACGTGCCCTGTCATAGAAAAATGGACAAAACCTTTTTTCCATTCAGAACAGCTGCACTTATGCTGGGTGTTTATTCCTTATAAGCTACTGTCTGTCAAATAAGAACTAGAACTTTTGTGTAGAGAACTAAAGAAAAATCCCTCTGTAAATTATAAATTTGATATATAATTCATTATAAAGTTTCCATTGTAGAAAGGAACTGCAGGGGTAATACTGCATTCATAGGTTGTTCTATAAAATATAATTTAATGAACAAAAATATATGATTTACAATGCTACTGTACTATATATAAATAAGAAATTATCAAACTCATCCAACAGAATTAAGTATTGGAGGGGGTGTCTAATGTTCATACATCTCTATTATTGACCCTACACATTTGCATTTAAGTTTATATTCATCAAATGAAAGTAAAAGATTTATTCATACTAGCTTTTGAAAAACACTTCTTATTCAGCTCACTACTCATACATGCAGTCAGGTATCTTTGGATGTCCATGAAATAACATTCTAGTGCAATGTGTTATTAATACTGTTAAAAACAGTCATGAAGTACCTTACTGTCTTAATCACAGCACAAACCAAAAAAATAAGTTACTTCAAGAGCTTATAATTGAAATCTATAAAGGTGATAGTGGATATATTCAGAAAGGCAGGAACTGATTAAATAATAATTTTAGAAGGGTCTGTGTACATGCTTTAGCTCCTCATTGGAAGCAGAAAAGGAGAAAACATCACATTTATTGGCAAATAGAACAGGTAAACAATATAGACCTCTGTCCTGGAAATGGGGCAGGCTGCAAATGGCCTTTTGACAGTGAGAAACACAGAAACAGAGCAGTGTCTGGGCTGGAAGGGACCTCCAGAGGCCATCTGGTCCAAACCCTGCTGAGAGCGGGGACATCCTCACTAGAGCAGGGTGCTCAGAGCTCTGTCAGCCCCACCTTGAATGTCTCCAGGGATGGGGCCTCAGCCACCTCCCTGGGCACCCTGTTCCCATGTCCACCCCTCTCGTGGGAAAGAACTTCCTCCTGATTTCTGATCTCAACCCACTCCTTTCTCATTTAAACCATTGCCCCTCGTCCTTTCACTCCAGGCCTTTGTAACGAGGCCCTCTCCAGGCTTTTTGTAGCTCCCTTCAGGTGGTCCATCTTGGTGGCCCTCCTCTGGACCTGCTCCATCAGGTAAAGATGATAGATAAGCAGAGGAAAATCTTTAAGTGACCTTAAATGCTGTGGTGAGTAGTTTGCATAATAAGGAAGAGTTGATGTGAAGATGCTAAGGTAGGGAGGACAGAGTTAGTGTTCAGGAAAACACTTTGTGTTTACCAAACTTAACATCCATGAATTCTAAGTAGCCCCACCTGATGTGAATAGCTGTGCAGAGGTTTGTCATGGCAGAAGACAGCTGCCAGCATCCACTGCAAGGGATTCAACCAAACTTACAAAAAACACGCATTCCCTCACATCTTCCACACATTGAAATGGTTCATTGCAGCTGTTAATTCACTTAGGACAGAGCTGAGAATAAAAAACCATACCCCAAAACACTATAAAAAGAAAACCCACAACACACATTGCAGGACTTCCTCCAAAAAAGGTTTTTATGAGATTGGGGTGAGAGAAACAGTGCTTCTGTAAACTATTTTTGGACTTCAGTTTAAAATCTGGATAGAGGTATTAATATTGCCCATGATGTGAATTAGACTAAATATTTTTATTAAGCATTCAAATAATACAGGAGAGTGTTCTACTGGGTTTTAACTCTTTGAAGCTGTGGTTATGTGCACACATGTGAGGTAAATAAACATCTAGTTAGTTTTTTTTTTGCCTGTGTTTGGTTTGAGAATGTTATAAGGCAAATTTCTATGAAGTTTAGAAATCAAAATATTTTGCAGTTGTTACTAGGATACAAAAGGTAGACTTTTTCTCATGGCATTTATGTATATACTTGTACAGAGTGGGGAGAGCTTGCTGTAAATGTTGTTTAGCTTTCATTTAGAAGAGAGAGATGTATAAACAAGATGACAGAGCTCGCTAAAAATTAAGGGCTTGGAAGTAGTTATGGTTTAGATATTACTCAGACACAAGTAGACTTTCTAGGAAGAAAAATGCAGGGATTATATGCCTAAAATTAGTTTGCATATCTACAGTAATCTGAAAACAAAACCAGGAGAAATTAGTTGAGGAAGAGGCTCTAGATGAAAACTAGCATACTGATTGCCTTTTGAAACTTCTTGTCATGGGGATAATGTTCTACATTGTTCTACACTCTTGTGCCTGATTTATTACAGTGGAAGTGTTGCTTTTCAATGCTGCTTGTTCACCTCAGTCCATCAGGACGTGCCTTCAGAATAAGGCTGTTTGCCTACTCAGTCAAAATGTGTCCAAGCCATGAGAAGTTTTGCATCACTTTGAGTGTTCTCTCTACAGTCTTATCATTCAGTACTAGGGCCACAAATCCCTACTGGAAGCAGATATGTTAGAAGCCCAAGGTAGAAAGGCTTTAAACCTTGACTTCTCTGGCAGCTAGGAGGGTGAATCTGCAAGCTTTATGGATTCTAGGAGTTGCAGGGACTGTACACCTCATGGTTGGATACCTCTGTAGTTGCCAGAGATGTTGCAGAACTGTTTACACCTCTTCTCACCTTAGTTAACCAAAAAGAACAAATCAGTGAATGAGGGTTCTTGCTCTAAAGAAAACAAGAATCACTGGATCATTTTGCAGAATAGCAAATGCTTTCAATAGAGTAGAGATGGGAGAAGGGAATTTGGTAATCTTGTATTGCTTATGAAATCCCGATGAAGTAATATGTGCTGCTTTGGTGAGATTACTGGGTGACTGAAAAAAATCTGTAATTCCATGTGTCTGAGAAAGATAGTTCTCTGGGTCTTTATATTTCCTAGTGCATTGACAGTTAAATCTTCACACAATCCAGTCCTGTGATCATGAGCTTTCTTCTTTTTGCCTTTAAAAGGAGTGAGCATTGATTATTGCTGATACAGAGAAACAAAGTTGATGTGTTTTTATACAGCTATAAACACACAAATACATGCGTACCCATCTGTAATTACAGCTGTTTATGACAAGAACCAACCAACCAAATCACAAAAGGTTTTTGAAAACGGCTCCCAGAGTTTATGGCAGCTGATGGCATCCTCTAAGAGGTTATGAACTTGCTCTCTATGTCTGGCATCTTTGTCTTCACAAGAGGGGCTCACACATCTATGTTGTGTATTTCAAAGGGTGTCAGGGTGCAGAGGCTGCAGGCAAAAAGCTGCGATTTGCCACAAGAAAGCTGATGTTTCATGGCATCCCACGTTAATTCCATGCTCCTGATTTCCTTGAGAGCATCTCTCACTTGCTTCCAGCACAGTTAGAATCCCAAGTGTGAACTGCACACAAACTCCAACAGAATATTTAAAACTTTTCAAAAGAAGTATTGTATCTCACAACTGTAGCCTGAGGAAATGTCAGGCTGCTCCCAACACTACTTTTCCACATCTTTATTCTTTTATTCACACCTGTGACAGGCAAAGACAGAAAGGCACAAACACATTCACTTTTCCTTGTGACCTTCCTCCTGTTGGCAGTTAGAGTAGAAACTGCACACTTGGGAAGCAATCCTCACAATGCCCTAATAAATACACCAGTGTAGAGTATGGAAAGCCATCTCTGGCCAGCTTGAAGATAAAAATTGGTGCCAGTGTGTAGATACTCAGCAGATAAGGTCCTCAGTGAGATATAAGGAAAGTCCTTCATGCATACGAAGAGAGGCTGGATGAGCTTTAGGTAAGTGGTTGTGGCTCAATACAAGAAAAGGAAATGTAGGGAGCCTGTGAATTGCAGAGAGCTGTAGGTCCAGGAAGGAAAGAGGGGGCTGACATCCTGCATTCTGGACCTCATGTGTAGTAGCTGATTAAACTGAGAGGGTCTGTACCCAACTCGTGTCATTTGACTGGTAGCATTTACATCCTGAAGTGAGGATAACTGAATGGGGTGCAGGTTACTTCATTGTTTCTGGGGCTGAGTGGGAGTTAATTTTCCCCATAGCAGCCCTTACAGTGCTGTGCTTTGGATAGAGAGCTAGAAAGGAGCCTAATGTAGCAGCCCTGGAGCTACTGCCTCTCTCCTGCAGCCCTCCATCTATCTCTCTGCTGGGACAGTATCTTCAGCTAAAGAAGTGCTGCAATGGATGGGAACTGCACCAGCCTTTCTGGCTTCCATCTCTGTCAAACGCAAGTAAACATTCCTTGACTTCTTCCCCAGCTTTGGCAGTCTAACATGGATTATCTGCCTTTGCTCCTTCTCCTGTACATTCCCCTGAAGAGGCACAAGAGGAGGATCCTGGAGCTTGATTTTTCTGCTTAGGTGCATAGGCTCAGCTCCGGAGCGATGCGGAAGAAAGCAGAGGTGATACAAGAACAGGACTAACATTTTGCATAGCACTGGTGCAGGTGAATGGTGCCTTTATGAGTGAGAGACTTCAACAAATCGATCAGGTTTTTTTTGTACTGCCTACATGCGAGCAAGTAAAAGTTTGTGCTTTTTCAGGTAGGTGAGGATTTCTAGGAGCTTTCACAGTTACTATTGCATGCTGCCTGTACTTACTGGAGACAAGAAAGAGCTATTGATGTGCTAAGAAGCTTCCCTTTCCTCAGGGCAAACTAGGAAAGACTTGGATATCTCCCTCATAACTTCTAATGATGCAAAGAGGAGGGCTACTTGTGATGATAAAGTAAGAAAACAGGCTTTCTGTACTGTGAGTGTTAGAAGAATCTGCACATCTCTAAATCTAGCAGGACTTGGGGTGTTCCTGTAGTATAATTTAAAGAAAAACCAAACCCAAAAGCTGTTCTTGCATTAGAAGAAATATGAAATATGCTACCTCATCATTTTTTTGGAGGAGGGCAGGTTCCTCTGAGGTTTTCTTTGTTATAAAGTCCCTTCCAGTCTGACTGAAGCACACTGATTGTTGAATAGCTTCTCCAAGCTGTGCCAGCTGACGAATGGGTTTTCACTTGAACTGCTTGACAATGTTTTCTTCAAGATAAGAAGTGAAAAAAAGCAGGGTTTTCTTTTGTGGGAAGGGAATTATTTTAGACATATTATTCACTACTTGTAAGTGTCCTGTCCTGCCATGTATATGACTCACTTGTTTTTGTTGTTCCAGTCTTAACTCAGTGATTGCGTTATTGAATATGAAATTCCTCACTCCTGGCTGCAGCAAACTAACAAAATTACTCCTTGCCTCTCCTTTAACTTGTACCTTGACGATCCTATCCCACCAGACAGGAGAAACAGGAAGGCTTTGCTTAGAACATGATGGTGCTTAGGGAGCTGATCTTGTAGACTGTGCTGTCAAGAAGATTGCAGCTAAGGAAAAAAAAACAAAGGAAATGAGAAATACTCTTTTTCAGAATGCTTACTTCTTGTTTACACAGCCCCATAGACAGTCATGGTGGTGTAGCAAGATGCTACTGCCAGATGCTTTGCACCATGAAGATCTGGTCTAAATACTCCCAGAGAATCCAGCCTGAGAATTGCTCAGGCTGGAAAAGATCTTCAGGATCACACAGGAAATATGTGTCAGAACAAAAAATTAATCACAAGTCCGCAATTTAGGCCTCATCCTAAATTGTCATTTAGGTTTGAGCTTCAGCTAGGTAATTTCAAATGTATTTATTGCAGTTTTTGTTCAGATTTACTGCTCCACTGATGGTCACCTTCTCATTCTCCTTGTAAAAGCAGCCTACCCTTTCCTCTTTGAGAATGAGGCTGGATAGGGTAGCTTGGATCCTTTAATAGGGCACAACTAACGTTGCAAACACCCTAAAATGCATTTTACTCCCTAAGTTTCTTCCAGGGTAGTATTGCTATATATCATTTTCAGGGCTGGTTAGTTTTGCAAACTTATACTTTATATTATTTCATTCCGTTTTTTCCAAGTCCATGTCTTAAACTGTTGCCTAAATTGGGGCTATTTGCCCTTTACACTTTTAAACATCTATGGAAAAATCTAGGAAATTAAAACAGTTTCCTGGGCACAAACCATAAAATCAATACAGTGGTTTTTTTACTAGAGGAATTGCATTGAAATACAAAACTCGTGGAAAAGCTTGGAGAACATCACTTCCAAGTAAATGGTCTCCATCAGGAAAGCTGTTTTGGATAGCTGCTATGCCTAAGCAAGTGTCTGCTGTCTTGGGGTATGTCTCCCCTGGCTGTTGTAACTGTGGCTATAGGCTAGCTGACCTGTTAGGGGAGACATGGTATGGGGCAGTGGAGTAAGTTAGGTGATGCCAGCTACACAGTAGATGAACAGTTGTCAGATAGCTGCTTCACTGCCGGAACATCTTCATCGTGTCCATCAGTATTGCCTGGCAAGACAGCTGGAGCTCAGTGGGGTGCAGTTTTGGGGTGAAGTTGCCTCTCTGATACCTGCTGCTGGGTACTGATGGTGGTAGCGCTGCCTTGACATCACTTTGTGCCAGGCATGCAGGAGGGAAGGGTCAGGGTAGACATGCTGAGAGCTATGTAGATTAATTTTTAGGCACATGGATTTTTGTCTGAGATTCTTTAACTGGAATTCTAATAACAGGAATTGCAATAGAAGAGGTTCACTTGCTATGAAGTCAGGGAAGGCTCCATTTAAGGAGCATTTCAGCACTTTGAATCGCTGCCTTTTAGAGTTGTGCTGAAGGTTTGGATTCATTTGCTATCGAAGGTGTGTCCCATCAGTGAAGTTGAGTTTGATTTGCTTGCATTAAGTAATTTATCTTCTAATCTGTGAGAGCAAAACCCTACTGCAGTTGTAACGTGGTCTGTAGAACACGCACACAAAAAACCCTTTGAGAAAGCTGTGTGAAATTATACATTGTATAAAATTCCATGATTTTAGTCAAAGGAAGGAGCACCATTTATGCTGTCCTGGATATGCTGCCCATTATAAAGTAAGAAGTACCTGTTAGCAAGTAAAAAACAATTTAGAGTATAATTTGAACTACTATTTATATCAAACAATTGATTGAATTGAGAGTTCCTAAAGGTTATTATATAATAAATTACAGCATTTATAGCTTTATGATATCAATTATCATTAATCTTTGGTCCATTTGAACTGTGATTTAAATTGACTAACTTAAGAGATTACTGGGAAAACTATTCCTAACCTTGAGACTTTTAACTCCTTTATTCTAAAACATTCATCTGCAAAGTCATGCCACTTGCTCTTTTAATTACTTTCCCTTTGTGTTTTGGTTTGCTGTGAGAATAATTTGAAATTGATGCCAACTTTAATTGTGGTACCATTAACCACATCGATTCACCATTTCTCATAGCATTTGAATTCAGGGAAATGCCTACTGGATCCAGAATAACACAAAGCAGTGGGTTAGTTTCTATGTACATAGTGCTCAGCCTGCATGTTCTAAGTCGTAAATGTGGAAATAGATTGTAGACTAAAGGATTTTCATCTGGAATCCATCTATTTCATTAGCAACAAAAAAATCCATTATAAGTGAGACACCAAAGTAAGTTCTTCATCTGGTAATAAAATAGAAGATTTCTGTTATTTTCTTCAGGTCCTCGTTCCACCATTTGATCCTCATTTTGGTTTTCACCTTAGCAAAACCACACACCTTCAAACCAGGAAATGTGACAGTTATAAATACGTTAGGGAGGAGAAAAACAGGAAGAAATATTTGGATTTTTTTTTTTTTGACCATCAGAATTACAGTGTTACAACACTATTTCAAAACTTGCTGAGTAGCATGTTTTGCTAAGAGCAAATATTTAAATTACAGACCAGAATCTGTTGCTTTATTATCATAACCTAATAAGATGGATCAACATGTTCTTATTTTTAATGTGGGCAGTGGAGAGAAGAGGAAAAGAAAGATTTTAACTTTTTGAAATGCCCAAAAATGCCTATTGAACAGAATTGGGAGCACATTAAGGAGAATGTAATCACTGATATGAAATACTGCTATCACAGGCATGTGCATTTTAGAAAACCACTGTTTAGGATGTAGTATTGCAACAATTATTTATAGTAAATATTTTTTTCCTGCATAACTGATAGATTCCTCAGCAATTTCTGTTCTCATTTTGAGAAGGTATGTGATCTGACATTCTAGATGGGGAAAAAATCACAGTATCTATATAGCATACATCAGAGTACTGAGAGTGCCATTTGGACACTGTGGTGTGATGACTTTTAAAAAGAGGTAAATATCTAGAAATACACATGAATAAATATAAATAAATATATATGTAAATTGGGTTTATATGAATATGTATATGTGTTTCTGCAGTATTAACAGGCACTGCCCAGTGAAGTCACCAGAAGCATGTTAGTTCACTCCCTGAATATTACATCCTTCATTCTATGAGGTTGTAGGATTGTTCTAGGCACATTCAGCGAGGGGCTTTAGGAGGTCTCTCGTTGAACCTCCTGCTCAGGGTAGGTCAGTGTCTGAGGTCAGGGCTTCACCCAGTCAGGTACTGAAAGTCCCCAGTGACGGATGCTGTGCAGCCTCCCTGGGTGACCTTTCACAAAACCTGACTGTTTACAGTGAATAAATTTTCCTTGAATCTTGGACTGCACTTGAGAGCAGTGATGCATGTAGTGCTACACATTTAAATTCAAGATTTCTTGTCCTTCCCATCCCCTAAATCAGCAGTAAATTCAAATCCTCCTTCCTCCTCTTTACACAGTCCAGGTAAATTGCTCTAGCTTAGTTTTGGGGACATAATGTCTGTATTGATATTTGCCTATATAGAAACCTAAAGAAATTTAAACTTACTGCTCAGTCTGCCCTTCCTGCTTGCTTTCTTTCTTTGGAAAATACCAATCAATGCATAATTTTAAACCAGATTATTGCAGAGTGAGCAAAACCAGGAGCCTCACTTTGCTTGAACTGCCTCTGATCCAGTGAGTTTGTCAGTGAGAGCTGTGCTGTGGGAAAGGACACAGACTTTTCAGTACTCAATTTCAGCAGTTCAGTGCTTTTTATATCCTTGGGACCACAGTTTACTTTTTCTTCTTAAGGGAGAGAATTATAGTAATGCCAGATGTTGTTACCGCTCTGTTCATTATTGTTTAACCAGGAAGATAGAGAGGTAATTAATATATACATTTATAATTCGTACTATTCTATGAAACAAATCTGTTGCTTTTTTTTTCCATCTCTAGATGAGAGCAGGAATAGTTGCTGTCTTTGTACTGGGGCATGTTCATATTCTATGTTGAAAGGCAAGAAGATTTCTAGGGGTTTCCAGTAATTGCCTGTAATGGGGCCATATTCTCAAATCACTCTTTGTTCTATTTCTGAACTGTGGTTCATCACTCAGCGACTTTCTTCAACAAACAGGTACAGTGGCATGCAATCTTCAAGGTTAGGAATGTAAGAAGTGGGAAAACTGTCTAGTGGAAGTTTGTTTACAATTATCACTGAAGAATAATTAGGTACTTTTTGACTCTTGTCATTTGTCTTGTTAGGTAAAGTGTACACTGGAAACAAGCTGGCCACTTGTAAACTTTCCCAGCTATGCAACTTCATAAAGTACAGCACTTTATCAAAGCAGATCCATTAACCCTCTGACTGGTACTCTTCTCTTGGCTTTGATTGCAGCACCACACAGAAGCCCCTAGCCCATCACTGCTGCCCCCATCAGCTTTGCCATTGGATGTATTAAACAATGCAGTTGCTGAGTTTAGTACTGTGGAAGAACTCATCCGGTACCTGGAACCAGATCGGTGGCAGCTGGATTTGGAAGATTTGTATAGGCCAACGTGGCAGCTTCTTGGAAAGGCATATATTCATGGGAGGAAATCAAGAGGTAAGTTACTCTTCTGTCTGGCTTTGTGGCTTTTTTTTTTTCTATGGGTATGTTTTCTTAGCAAAGAGACAGGACTTAAGAGCATTCCCTACCTTGAAGTTTGGTTCCCCAAAAGGAATAAGTTAGAAAGCCAGCAGAGATCAGCGCTATCTCTTCTCACCATCATGTTATAAGAATAAGGACAGTAACTCAATTCAAAGGATTTTAGCAGGATAAATTACCAAAGGGGGTTGAAAAATAAAAGTGGGCAGGGTAGTTCTCTGTAGGGAACCTGGGAGATCTTTATTTCCACAGAGTAGCAGGGCATCTTGACTGGGTGGTGACATCATTTAACTTTCTCGGTTTCTTTATTTTACAGAGGGCAAAAACTTGAATTTTTGTTTGGGGTAGGTAATTTCTTAGGCTTTCTGTATCATGTGAATGGTTTATTTCCTTAGAATTGTTCCAATCTCTGCACCATATGAATCGAGAGCAGTTAGCTCAAGGTTCCTGCTCCGTGATACCTCATGAAGTCCCTGTGTCCATGTCCAATTTTATCAGCTGAATCAGGTGTAAAATAGACTATGTATTCCAAGACTTGTCCAGCTACTTCTTGTTCAGCAACTCCTTTTCTTCTATCTACATTTGACATTCATGAATTTGCTAATGCATTTCAGCCAGATGCTGCCCACCATACAGTGTGAAAATGAAAACATATGAGCATAACTGAATAGATTCCTCTGCTGACCAGCATAAACTAGATTATCATCAGCAAGAAAAGGGAGGAAGGAAAAGCCTTCATAACTCAAATTTGCAGTTTTGGCAGCTAATTCTTAAATCAGAGCCTAAAAATCAACCCTTCTACCCTACCTGTATTGCTACAGCTACACACAGAGCAACTAAAGCAAGAGTCAAAGAGGAGGAAGTCTCTTTAAAAGCTTTCAGCAATAGATCATGCCTTTCAGATAGGCAATTAGCACTTTCCTAATTAAAGATGCAGTATTTGCCAAACGTATGCCATAAACATCCAGTAAGTGGGAGAAAACCAAACCAGAATATGCTATAACTTCACCTATACTAAAATGCAGTTGTTGGATAACATCTGTCTAGTCAAAAAACAACTCCCTGCTAACTCCCTCTAACTATCTTAGAAAGAAACTGAGTTAATCTTTTAAAGACTTATAATTAGATGCTGAAACAGATTTTTCCCCTGAATAAACATATCAGAGTATTGCCACATTTATCTTGAAGAGACCACCCTCAGACTGCATTGCTGAGTGTGTAATGTAATAGCCTGAGGTGGAAAATATGTCCAGTTGAAATGACATAGTTGTAATGTTAAGTCTGTTCAATAGAGAGGGAAAGCAAAACTTTTTATTTGAACTATTTTTTTTTCTTGTATTGGTTTTGTTTTGTTTTTAAATGTTATTCTTATACTAGAAGTAGGAGTTTGCTGTATTTAAAAACCTTTTTAAGGAATGTAGACCCTAAAATATTTGGATTTTTTTGAACTCTTTGATTCCATATTTAGATGTTTTCTTTTTGCAATATTTCAGTGTAAAGTCTGTGTAAATACTGTCCTGCTTTCATAGACAAACATCATTTTACATCTAGATTAAATGAAACTGTAATTAAAAGTGTATGTTACTTTATATAGAGAAGAGAATTGTCCTCTACTCCTACTTAATAATTCATATGAAAAGGACTATATTTAGACAATCTAAATTCCAAGGAACTTCCCTGTCTGATGGTTACTCTGGATAAAATTCTTCCAAAAACTAGGAAAGAAGAAACACCAACTTCAGAGGCTTTGATGTCTAAATATAGTCCTAAATTAATTTAGAGTATTAACCATACTTAAAAAAGAAAATCATTTGCTGTGCAGAAAAATGATCCCATCACTGCTCACAGAAATCTAACCCTAATCTTTAGACCATATTCTGAAGTCTGCTTATCCAACCATAGATGCTTTTCTTGCAGAGTTATGTGATCTGGGTTTGTTTTGGTTGGTTGGTTGGGGTTTTTTTAACTCCTCGTTTGGAGTTTTGGAAAAGCCTGGTCCTATTGTAGGAGTTAGTCACAAACTTCCACTCCCAGGAACATCTCCAAAGAGCTTAGGAATGAAAACCATCCTGCTGCTATCTGTGCCCTGACCAGAACTTTATTTGTTCCATCGCCTGAGAGCAGCATCCACCTGGACAAATGTTTTGGGAAGGAGTTGTCCCTGATACTTGCTACACATTCCAAAAGATGCCAGTCGGCTGCATCCCCAGTTGCAGAACAGTTACTCCTGGGCTGGTGCAAATGTGGATTATTTCTGCTGTATGTGCACAGACCTTACTGCAGACCGACCTGCAGCTGCATTTCTTTTCTCCCTTTATTTCCTTCTCCCGTTATTTTTATTTTAGTGTTTACCATCCCTGGGCTACTGCAGAGCCTTCCATTCCTCCTGAGCTAGCTCTAGACAAAAAGAGCTTTGACTGTCGTGTCAAACACGATACGTGAGTGGAAGCCAAGTTGAAGGAGTGTTTAAATGTTCACATTATAACAGGTACTGTAACTCAGTGCACTTGGGAAATCCACATAACCTTTTATTGTGGTTATGTAAACACTTTTAAGGGAATATATACATTCTCTCATCTAGCTTCATGCCCACAGTGTGTTAAAATAAATTTTGGACAGACAGATACTCTTTGAAAAAATAACAGCTTCATTCACACACTTCAAAGAAGTGATTATATAAGCACTAGATAAATTTGCCACAGACATTTTAATGAAATTGAATTACATAAGGTAGGGCAAGGGTTCATTGTGAGGTGTAACAGCAATATACCTTAGTCCATTGTAAAGTGTGGAAACCAGTGCTGCCATTTTTCATTTCTCCTGAAGCCTGTTGTAACAGTGAGGCACACTAAAAGAGATCTGCTAAGAGCTGACTGAGGTTTTTTTTTCCACGGAAAAATCCCAGTCTCCAGATCTGAGTGGTTCAGTTCCAATTAATTCCAATTTTGTGACAAAATGGGTAATACATTTTCGTGCCTTGCCCTTTTCTCTGTGTTAGAACTGCAGCTGGTACTGGGAATTAGAGGCATTCCTCTGTTGCTTCCAGCAGGCAGGAGGTAACAGAAAGAACACCATGCAGGCATCTCTCTCCTGCTGCTTGGTGGGCTGGCTGGAAGAGTCATCAGTGCCCAGCTTCTGGTTCCTATTTCTCCTGGTGAAGGGCTGAGCTGCAGTTCAGATGCACAAGCTCAGCTTCTTGAAATCCACAGTACCAAGAATGTCAGCCTCTGTAGAAATGTATCAGTAGAAAGCATTAGCAAAACTACCATTTCTCTCGTGCTTTGGGCATTTTATCCTCGTGTGGAGAGTGCACTTCTTGCATGTATGAAAGCATAGCAGGAGGAAGAACTCCATTCCTACCCACACTCCTTGATTAATGGAGGTGGACACGTCCACCCTTTACATGACTCAGCCTAGAGCTATTAGCTGATCAGAAGAGCTTAAATCATTTCTAATTTCTCACAGTGAATCTCTCCCCTGGAAGTTTTGTCTCTCTATTCCACTGGTCCCTTCTCAGCTTTCTCCAAGGAATGCTCTTGCAGTGTGGGAGGCAGGCTGGTGTCCTATCAGTAACTTCATTGCAGTGACTACACACTCCTTGCTTTTAAAGATCAGAGTGTTTATTTAGGAGCCTATGTTAACCTGATAGGGATGGAATGAAGTGCCCCAGCTTGGCATTCACTGCTAAATGCAAGCAGAGAAAAGGCTGCAGTGCATTTAAATCACCTTTCACAACAATAAACCCTTGCTTATGGATGCCAGCCTATGGCTATGGTCTGCAAGAGAAATGTTTGAAGAAACATGGACTGAAATTGCTGCCCCTGCTCCTGGGACAGTGCCAGTGAGCATTTCTACTAGAAAAAAATGCAGCTTCTGAATGATCTTTCTTATGTATTTTAATAAAATTGAGAGGTATTATCTTGCCTTCACAGGCTGAAGTTCTCCTTGGTGCCTTCTAAAGACTTTATACAGTCAGAAGAGGGGAAAAAGGTGTTTCTCTAGAGGGAGATTCAGATCAGGAACATATTTTAGCTTTTTTTTCTTTACAAACAGCTAGCAATAACTATAAAGCATTTGTCAAGTAATATCAATGCACTGGGATATTTTTTACCTAGTTTTTTTCTTGATTTAGCTCAAAAGCTATTGGTTTAAAGGTCTTTGCTGCTTAGTTTGAGACTTCTAATCAGTCTACTCAGTAGACATAGTATTATAGGGTCTTCTCTTCTCTTCTCTTCTCTTCTCTTTTCTCCCACCAGATAGAGGACCCTGAGAATTAGACATTACTGTTCCTTAATGGTGGTAGGTTTGGAGAGAAACAGCTCAGACAGAAGATCCCAGATCGTGCTCGTTATAGCCAGGCTTTTCTGAAATAAATGAAATGAAATTTTTAAAAATATTCACTTTTTTTTTCTCTAACTCAATTGCACTTTTTTCAGCTTTAGCCTCCTCTTTCAAGGCCTGCTATTTCTTGGCTATGCAGCTAAGGTGAACACAAAGGAGCTTGGACTCTTGCAGACCTTTTCATGAGCTTGCTGCTCAACCATTGGCATAGTGAAACTTGAGCAATACAATAGAACCAGTTTACAGGGAAAGTGGTGCCTAATATTAATATCTTTCACTTGCACTTCAAATTAGATGCTTATAAAAAGGAGGTTTCATATGAAAATGAAACCTGGCGAAGCAACAGAAGTTGAATGCTTTATATAAATGAGTTAAAAATGGATTCAGAGTTTTGCAGGGTTCTTAATTGCTCTGATCCAAAACTGATACAGAGCACTAGGTTCATGCTGGAGCAGCACTAGAACTCAGAGTGTGAACAAAGGGAGCTCTGCTAGGGTTGATCTGATAAAATATTTACTGGAACATAGTAGCCAAAGCTTAATTTATTTAATTTGAACAATCTCTGCTAGAGTTATAAAATAATTAGTGAATATTCCTTGATCATTCCATTCAGGTTTCTGGGTATTCCTACAGCTGCAGGATTACATCCATGTGCTGAACCTGTTCCATCTGAACAGAAGTGACTTTCCTCTAGGGCTCTGCACGGCTGAGGTTGGTTTACCACCCCTTAGGCATCAGAAAAGCATCAGTTTGTTTGTGTCTTTGCAGTGGTCGATCTCAACCTCCTGAAGGAGGAGGTGAGGCTGTACAGTTGTACCCCTCGCAACTTCTCGGTGTCGCTGAGGGAGGAGCTGAAGAGAACTGACACCATCTTCTGGCCACTGTGTCTTCTGGTTAAACGCTGTGGCGGAAACTGCGCCTGTTGTCACCAAAGCTGCAACGAGTGCCAATGTGTACCAACAAAAGTCACCAAAAAATACCACGAGGTATGCATTTATTTTTCTTTAACATTTGCACGCTTGGAAATACCAAAAACCCATGAAGGAATTCATTTTAAAATGTTTTGTACTGCTCTCATAGCAAATAGTATTACTTTTTGTTACCATTTTAATGAGGTGTTATGTAAAATAAGTAAATCTTCCTTGCTGAAATACCTTTCTGTGGAACAGTTAGGTCATTCTTGAGGTATTTGTTTACTGGTGCCGTTCAGACACATCACCGCCGCACCTCCCTGTTCAGCTTGCTCTGGTGGTAGCTGTGAAGTTCAGGAAGGAACAGCTATCCATCCATTTCTTTGTTACAAATCTACAGCTCAGGCTCTTTACTATAGAATTATCTAAATAATTCCACTGGCTTAAACATGCTATTAACCCTTAAATAAGATTAAGTAGATCTATGAAACAGCAAGACTCTCTTCAATAAAAGCGAGTATCTGTTCAGCATATTTGAACCAGTTCTCTAAAGGACTGGAGTTATAAGCAGAAATAATTAATGGGTGGAATAAATGAAGAAATTCAGATGTTTCCCATCACCTAACTGTGTTTCCAGTGCAGTTTCTAGGTGGGTGATGAAGCACTTACTGTTTTCTTGATGCTTGGCTTCTTTTCCTTCAGGTTCTTCAGCTGAAGCCAAGGATTGGCATCCGGGGGTTGCATAAATCATTGACAGATGTCCCCTTGGAACACCATGAGGAGTGTGACTGTGTGTGCAAAGGGAATACTGAAGGATAAACGTGATTTAATTGTGCTGTTTTCTTTCAAAGCACATTCACTCAATGGCTGATTCTATTATGGGGCTTGTGCATTATCTCCTCCTGTAATCACAGTTTGCTTTGGGGATCTTCTATCTTCAAGATTTACAGTGAGCTCTAAAAAGAGGAGAAGCCAAACTGAGATTACACGTTGTGTGCCAGCTCTGTTTGGAGGCCCAGTGAAAGGATGGGAGAAGGGCATCAATGAGGGATTTAAAATAGATGTATTGGTTTTGCCCCCCACAATTTTCTTGACAGAACATGGATTATTATTTAGGAGTAAAAACAAAATTAGAAGGCTGACATCACGGAGACTTGATCCTGCCGGTGGTCTCATATCTACAGCTCCAGTACCTCTGGCCTCTGGTTGAAAACACCTGAAATCTTTCTTTCTGTGTTCAACTCCTCCTACGTACTCTAAATCGAAGCGTTCTCTGTTGTATAAACTTGGGTTCAAGCAGACTGTCCTGTTCTGAATTAATTTGTCTAATGCTGGTAGGAAGGACTGGATTTTGCTGTACGCTGTAGTAGAAGCTCCTGCCTTTTAGAAAGAAGACTGGACAACAACATGAGCTAAGGAAGCAAATCTGAAAAGAACAGTGCCTTTGTTCTTCATACGATGGCTGATGATCTTTTGTTTGTTCGTTTGTTTGTCATTTTGTATCGTGTACATTTTTATACTCTCCTTTTGACAATATAACTATTTACTTTTCTAAACTTGTTAAATATATCTATTTTTACCAAAGGTATTTAATATTCTTTTTTTGGTTTTGTTTTTTTTTAATTACAACCTAGAAAGACTATTTTTTAGTTTTGCAAGACTTTAAAGCCAGATTATATATACAGCTGGAGAGACAGAAACGTGGTTACGATGGGAAAAGAGCACGCTCTTTGCAGGTTGTTGCCACAACAGTGGAAAAATACAGTTTTCTACCTGGATGTGCAGTAACGATAACCAGATGTGTGGATGAAGCTCTAAGCTTGCTAGCTCCCTATGAGAGACAGACACTGGAAGTGGATTCAGAAGCTCACTTAAAAAAGTCCCTCTCTCCATGCTGGACGTTGCTCGGGTAGAAATGAGCATGCATAGATGCAGTCTGGCTTGTTTAACTTTTTAATTTCTTTAAAGTAGGATGATCTACAACGTAAGAGAAGAAGCCTGCTGGCTTGCAGCCTTCATGATGCATCATGATCATGGGAAGGCACCCCTGTTAATGTTGAAGTGTTTGGTTTTCCATTGATGGTTGTAGCTGTTTAATACTCTTCGCTCACAGGATCATAACGCTCTTCAGTGCAGTTTGGTGAGCTCTGGTTTTGTTCTTCTGTACAGTATATTCTTTAACCAAGACACTTATCCCACTCTATGCAAATTGAAAAAGAAACAGTAAAGTATTTTTGCTTGTAAAATGCTTTAACATTATGCCTAGTTTATTTTTTTGACTCTTGGATTTGCAGTTTGTAATGAATCACCAAATAAAGTAATAATGCTAATTTTGGGAGAATAAATGTTTCTGTGTGGTTGCATATTTGTATCTGTTCAATATAGACTAGCAGGAAAAGTTACAGAGTGGGATTTTCTACTTGCCATTTCAAAAGTCAGTCATGAAAACGAGTCTTCTGTTACCAGGATTTCCACTTGCTTTATTAATTCTGCTTTACTGTAAATCCCCAAGATGAAAAAGGGGAGGAAAGGAAAGGAAAGGAAAGGAAAGGAAAGGAAAGGAAAGGAAAGGAAAGGAAAGGAAAGGAAAGGAAAGGAAAGGAAAGGAAGGGAAAAGGAAGGGAAGTCACTCCTGTTTGTATAAGCATTTAAAACCACGTGGATGTTTAAGCCATCAAACTGAAATGGCATCTTTTGTTATTGTTTCTGGGTGAAAATGAGCTCTGATGAAAGTATGGAGGGCTTTGTGAGTTGGTGTGACTTTCTGATGCCAGTTCTGGATATTTCTCAGGTGGCTTCTTACTCTGTCTTGGCTGGTCTGTTTTGCCCCACCATCAACCTCCTACTGAATAAGAAAATATCTGGTGTAAATGTGGCTTAGAGTTATCCAGACTGAATATTAACTCTGTGTCAGAGAGCAGAATTATGGTCACACAAGAAACAGTTTACTGGAATTTTGAGTTTTTCACCAGAATCAAGAGTGTTTCGCAGGGATGTTGGGGATTTTCTTGCATTAATATTGTCCTTTTTATGTCTGTGTGAATTAGAGAGCTTTGAAAAGCAATTTGAGATGTAAGCAGAAAAAGGAAAGAAAAAACAGCAGGTAGCATCTGGCAGCACAAGTCAGAAGAAGAATTGAAAGATGTAATTCCAGTGCTGAAATTTCTGCTGTAGGAAATGCAGGAGGTCTCATCCTTTCTGCAGACTTGCTAGTGGAAGAAGACACAATGTGCATTTTGGGGTAGACGCAAAGGTATGAAACAGGGGGGCACATGACTCAGTGTAACTGGAATGTTTTGAATATTGCCAGTATTTGGTCTTAAGCTTTGGAACAGATATAAAGCTTCACAATAATAAATGTAATAAATGTGTCTCTTACAGCAGGTACATCAAGGGGTCATCTCACTCTATATAGGACAAGTTGCCTAAATCTGCCTCTCCTAATCTGCTTAAAATTCCTCCGTTGAGGGGCTGTAATTTCTGTCTCTGAAGATTTTCTTACCCAAAGATGAACATTTTCAGTCAGGTGTTTCTGAGGAGTACAACTTCTTGTGGCCTTGAGGTCAGCTGAGGCTTGTTATACCTATGGTGACATGTAACATTCACAAAATGCTCCTCTGGGGGGTTTATTTCATTGTTGTTAATTATTTTCTGTTGTTTCTAAGCAAAAAGTGTGGTAAAAACTAATCAAAGCTAATAATCATGGCTAACTAACAAGCAAACAATGCCTTTCAGTTACAGCTCATCACAGCTGAATGCCAAGGGTGCCATAGCTGTAGAAAAATATAGACAAAAGTGTGGTTTTCAGTGTGATTTTCTGTGTTTTTCAGTGTGGAAAAGCAGCTGCAAACACTGATCTCACATCTTTGTAGAGATGTTTTTTAAGTTGTTGCTATTTGAAGCCATGAATTGCTGATCTGTATTAATGTAGGCATCAGAGGTTGAGAATGAGGAGGGAAACGACTGCTTCAAATGGACTGAAGTGGTGGAAGCAGCTTCAGTGGAAGAAAGTAGCTCCTGTAAACAGACAAAATCCAAATAATTCATGCTGCAGTTTGTAGGTTTTCTCATATTTCCAAGAAATGGCTGCGGATAAAAGTAATTCTTCCCCCCCGAGGAATAGGTGGGGAGCTGCTGAGTGATGGTAAGCCTTGTTTTTATGGATTCTGTAGATAGTCACATTCCTGTAACTCTCCTGTCAGCTGTGGCCAGCACGTGGAGCAGCACCAAAACTTTTAGTCACCAAGGGCGTTAACTGCAGATCGGTTGGCTCTTAAAATCTTTTAAGTTGCCTTTCTCTTTGTCTGCCCAGTTGTCCAGGCTCACAGCTCCTGTTCAGCAGAGGAGGAGAAAAAAACACTTGTGATGATAACCCCAGAGTGTGTGGAGAAGACAGAAGCACCAAGGCTACCTTACTTAGTAGCTACTGCATCAGCTGTTGCACAATTTCCTTCCTAACAGTGGACTGGGTTGAAACTTAGACATTTGCAGTTCAGATAGCTGCTTAAATAGTCTCATTTTGATTGCAGCAGGCTCTGGAGATAAAAATCGACAACATTTTCTCTCTGTTTCATTTCTGAAGATAAAGTAGCAGTGCTGCTGTTAAAAGCTCTCACACAGAACCTCAAGCAGAGATGCTGAAAGAATCATGACTGCAAGATTCTTCCTCAAACCCCTCTCTGAAGCTAAGTAGACCAACTTTTCTGAAGCTGTTTGTCATATTGCTATGAAGTCTAACTGAGTTAGGGTAAGTTTGCCCTTCATATTGTTTTTTGCACAGGGTGCTTTATCAAACAACTCGCTTCTCAAAGTGTTTTCGTGCACCTTTTAAACCCAGGGACAATGGTTTAGTTTGTTTGTCTGCCAAAACCACAGAATAAAAATATGGTTGCTTGTTTCACCATGATTTGGACGAGGCTTTTCAGAGAAGACAGTTTGCCAATTGCCTCACTGAAACTCTCTTAGGCTGTTGAAAGAAAAATAAGTTTACAGCTCAGTCATGGAGAAAGATGACTGCATTTTCTGAAAGTGTGATTCAGAGCACGTAATCTAGGTTCCTGATCTGAATCATTCTCTCCGTTGGTCTTCATTGAGCTTGTCTGTCTTCACCAAGTCTAGAACCAAAGTCTGGCCCCCCCAGGCTGAGGCAGCTCTGTTAGATGCATGAGGTTACTCAATGGGAATACCCCATCTACAGGCCTGTGTTTTGAACAAAACATCTCTTTCTCCAAGAAGAGTCTCAAGAAGTTCTGCAGCCTGCAATGGTTTTCCATATAACCAGTTTGGCAAGCTTTTATTTTGCCCAGTGAAGTAAAGACAGAAGTGCCAGATTGGCTCAAGCCTGTGCTGCCTTCCTCAGATGCTGCAGTGCCAAAGACCGATCTAAGACAACTTGGTTCTAGTGTCTCTGCTATTCAGAGTGAGTGACAAATCACAGCTCTGGTAGTAAACTTGCTTTTCTTTCACCCTACAGAATCCCGAGAAGTTAACAGGGTTGGCAAGAAAATGTGTTTCTCTGTCCCATTTTGTCCTCCTCCAGTGGTTTCTGTGGGGCGTGCCTTTGGGTCTCAGACAGCACCCCCTGGAAACTCAGTTAAGAGAAAAGACCACTAAAAGCCATGATACTTTGGGTTCTTTTTTCAAAGAACAGCATCACACAGGGATCAGTACAACTAGCAGCTTTGTGAATCCAAAGAGAGTAAAATTAACTGTACCTCTTTCTTTCAAAGGCTTCCTTTAGGAACTGATGAGAAGAAACTTTTGCGGCTTTGATTTCAGTCTTTCCGAGGTTTTCCCCAATTTCAGAAGAGAGGCTGCTTGTTCTGTATCCTTTTGTCATAAACTGAGTAATTTTCCTCAAAAACAGTAAAATAAACATAACCCTAAGTGTTAAAAGCCTGGACCCCACCCCACACCCAATTTCTTCCTGCCTTCAGGGTGACAACTCTTTTATTGTGACTAATACCCTCTCCTGAGGACAAGCAGGTGCCCTGTCTACCATGATAACCATCTTTATGCTTGTGTGGCTAGGCAGATCTTTAGTATTCTGTTCTGTGATTCTACACTTGCAGAGAGAGGTGCGGAGCAGAAATTGGCTTTTAGGGGGCTTCACATAATTGTGAAGTCATAGCAAGCTTGATGCTGCTGAAGGGTGTGGAATTTAAATGAACAAATTCCATCACTCTCCTCCAGAAAGGATACACCCCCCTTGCAAAGCCTCAAAAATAAGCCTGTTTACCTGTGACCCACTTGGTTATTTGTCTCATGCTGAAGTGTTGAAAGACAATGTCTGAGCTGTAAGAAAGTGTATTCTATAGGATTAAGCAACTAGAGCTCTGATTCATTCAGTAAACCACAACAGTCTCATTCTATATTGTGTGGTGTAGTGAAACCTCAGAGCTTCAGCACAGATTTCTGATGCAGGCAGAAAAAGGAGTCTGTGAATAAAAAACCAAGCAAAGGTCTGTGTTACCTTAGACCAGGTGTTCATCCAGTTCAGAGTTACTGTCTTTATTCATGGCAGTGGTTGATAAAAGTCTACAAGTGCCTGATAGTTTCCAAATGCCATAAATGAGGAGTTTGAGACTCCTTTAGCCAGAGTTTGAACGAGAGGTCACGACATCCACAGCAGTAGCTGTAAAACACAGCCCCTTTCAATAATGAATATGCTCTTTTACAAAGCATTACCAATGTGCTATGTATGCTGTCCTCCTATACATTTCATTATCTCTAAGGCAGTGGTCAGGCTGGACAACCTTTTCTCATACATTTGGCATACTCTCATCAGTTTCAGATAAATTGGAATTTTAGCAGTTTTTTGAAGCTGATTTTTTTTCCCACTGGTAACAAAAATTCAGAAAGTATTAGAGGCAAACTTTAAAGCATCTCCACCTCTAAGGAAAGTTATCTCCAAGTAAGAGAGTTAACTCCAAGGAAGAGAGTGAAATGATGGCCTAAACCACAGTAGAAGTCCATGTCTGAGAGGAATTCCTTTCAGTCACCTTAGGAATTTTACATTTCCAGTAGTTTAGCAGAGTGACACATTAATGCCAAAGTAATAAAGCTTTTTCTACTTGTAAAATAATGATTTATGTTATGCAATTCATGAAACTAAGCTAGACAGCTGCATTAGAGAAGCTGATGAGGTGTGGGCTGGATGAGCAGGCAGTGAGGTGGATGGAAAACTGGGTGAATGGTTCAGCCCAGAGCGTGCTACTCAGTGGAACAAACTGATTGGAGACCAGTAAGTAATTAGTGGTGTACCCCCAGGGCTGATAGTGGGTCTGATTCTGTTCAGCATCTTCATGAATGATCTGGGCAGAATGAGTATACCCTCAGCAAGCTTTCAGATGACACGGAACTGGAAGGAGTGACGGATCAAAGAGCTGCTATCCAGAGGAATCTTGACAAGCTGGAGAAATGGGCTGACAGGAACCTCAAAAAGTTCAACAAACATGAGTGCAAAGTCTTACGTCTGAGGAGGAACAACCCTAGGCCCAGTAAATGTTGAGGGCCACCCCATTGGAAAGCAGCTTTGAAGAACAGGACCCCGGAGACCCAGTGGACACCAAGTTGAACATGACTCAGCAATGGGCTTCTGAGGCAAAGAAGGTTGATGGTGTCCTGGGTTGCACAGGGAGGAGTGCTTCTGGCAGGCCAAGGGAGGTGAGTCTTTCTCTACTCAGCACTGGTGAAGCACCTGGAGACTGTGGAATCTCCCTCCTTGGAAACATTCAAAAGCTGCCTTGGCATGGCCTTGGGCAAGTGGCTCTAGGTGGCCCAGCTAGAGCAGGGGGGGTTGGATCAGATGATTTCCAGAAGTCCTTCCAACCTCAGACATTCTGTGAAGCACACACACAAATTTCACCAGTATTAAATCTACCTCTTAACACTGAGGTACTCAAATCACCATAGAACTAAGAATTAATAAGCACAGAGTCAAGAATTTTCTTACACCGTAAAGGATACAGCTGAGCATCCAATTGCCTTGTAATGTTTATGATCTGATAGAAGAGAAATACTTTTCATACAGTCTCTCCCAGAATAGGCTTCTGGGTTCATATTTGCTTTGTTAATCATTACTCTCAAGTTAAAAACTGGAGATAAGGATGTGAAATAATCCTGTTTTATGGTAGGACAAGGCCTGTATCTCAGCCAATATCCCGAGTGAAATCACACCTTTATTTTTCAAGTATGATCAAATTTCTTGTAGAAGTGATAGCCTTTGAACTCTTACCGAATATTCCTCCTCCCTTTTCCTTTTGCTTTACAGAGCTCCTAAGAACACAGCCATTTTCCTCTCGAGCTTGTTAATGGTACTTTGCCTTGACAAAAGGTACTTTGTAAATCCCAGTAGAGACTGGGAGTTGCTAGGCATATAGGGAATGGCATCAGAGAAATTTTATGGCTTGCTGTCCAGAGGTAACAATGTCAAGAACAGTGCCATGCAGGATGATAACCATCGGGTGACAGATAGAGCAGTGTGTAAATACCCACAGGATGCAGGGCTCGGGATCACTACCCCTGGGAGTCAACTGTGGAAAGGGTTAACTTCTTCAAAGACTGATTTACCCTTGTTATTCTGTTTGAGACAATGCATAAAGGCAAACTACATCATCCTAGTCTGCAGGATGACAAATCTAGGACACAGAAAGGAATGAACAGCTAGTTGAACTATCCCAAAACTTAGGAAAATGTTTTGCCCCGTGGGAATGTGAAGCAACAAACCGAGTATTTCTTTAAGCAGCGTTGCAGTTCCCCTTACACATGCTCTAGGCTGGCATTGAAATCAGTAAGGGCAGCATTCTTTCCAGCGTGAAAGCAGTGAACAAGACCCCCTGTATAAATAATTTCCTCTCTAAGGTACATGCCTTAACAAGTCACTGCTATACTAACCACACTCCATCACATCACAACACTTTGTGTGGTAGGGTTAAGTCGTCGCCTTAAATATGGTAGCTTAGCTTTCAACTATTTTAAGCAGTCTTAATGAATTTTAGACTTTGGCTGCCCTCGTAGTGTCCTTGAAGATCTCTCTGGGATGGCTGCAGTGAAAAATTTCTTCTCTCTGACCTGTGGGACAGTTTTAAGCAGTGAGGTCATGAAAGCACTCTTATTTAAATGCAAGGGAAGAGGCCAGGCACAGATTTATTTTTAAGTTTCAGGAAAACAGCTAGAGAAATCATTCCCAACTGGCAGAAAGCACACGCTCATTCCTCAGCTAGGATTATTTAAAACTTGCATTTCCTTTCCTCTCACAGGAGAATGTAAGGAGATTAAAATAAGGATCCTATAATCTAATATTTTGCTTTATTCACTTTCATATATTCTCTCTATACATCGCCTTCTGCAATACAAGCAGTGACAAGAGATGATGAATTTTCTCTCTGTCTTCAATCTGTGTTAATGAGCCCCAGAAATTAGCAGTACTCAGTCTTTCTGGATGTTTCAGATCAGTGTCAGTGTAGATACACAATAAAATTAGTAAGCAGAGAAAAGCAGTTAGCACAAAGAAAAAAACCTCAGAGTCTCCACAGAAGGAAAATGAAAGAGCTAGAGGAACAACTTCTTTACAGGCACAAATTTAAGGTAAGCACTTAGCACCTCCTGGGAGCCACTGGGCTGTAGGGGATCTTGGCAGAGATCAGCCATTCCTTCACCCCTGCATGCCAAACATGCTGTCTCGTGCCATAGTTTTTTGGATGGGTTGGGAAATGTGACTTCTCTCAGGCTGTAAGGGGAAACAGCTCCCACAACTCTCTCTGGCCATCAAGTCATAAAAGAAGCAAAGGTTTTGTCAGAATATTTTCCTGTCCTTTTTCTCCTTTTCATTGAATGGTTCCCTGTCGTTGACATCCCGCCGTGACAAATTTGGACTGTGAGTAAAGACTGTGGAGAGGAAGGGAACAGCCTGGAAGTGCCACCCCATCCAGGAATCAGTGGATGGTTACTTCCATCTTAAGGAAATGCAGTAATGGGAGCTATCACCACCTGGATACTTGGAAAAAACCAAGTAATTTTGTCACGTTAAGCAAACTTCTGGCTCTGGGATTATATATCAGGATTATAGACAAAATTAATTGTTTGATTTTTGATTGTTGCACTTGGCATTTGACCAAATAAATTACAAAGTGATCTTTTCTATAGTTACAGTAATGTTTTTTGATGCATGGGTCTTATCCTTGGTAGTGTTATGGAGGAGGAGTAAGCAGGGAATGTTCAAGATGTCAATAGGTATAAAACTTCCACAGTTTCCGAGCAGAAAAGTTTTGTCCTGTGAGTGGATTTACTTTGGAGAGGGAATTCTGGAGGTTTGGCCAGTGTATTGTTTCTTTGGCTTTGAAAAGCATATACTGTATGTGCCTGAACAGAGGCAAGATAAAAATGAACAGCTTCTGTAGCAGATTTGAGCTGACAGTGGGTTGTGCATTTAAGGGATTAAAAGGAGACATTAGTTGTGTTTTAAATTCAGTGAAGCAATACTCCAACTGTTCCTATTTCTTGTTGTATTTTGCCTAATATCTGCAAAGAATAGAGCAAAACTGCAAGGTGGAGCAGGAGTGTGGAGAGGCTGTCTGCTGCTTTCGGAAAAGCCATTCAAGAATGGAATGACAAGAGCTGGTTGTGGTTCCACGTGGGAAATCTTCAAGAGACTGAGCATTTCCTTAGACCTTAAAATCTGCAGAAAAACTTAGCATCAGGTCTGCTTTATAAGTTCATTTTGACTGATGAACTGGCTAATATTTAGCTTTAAACAAAGCTAATAAATGTTTGAATGTATTGGCTATTTCCTAATTCTTGTAGTACGTCTTCTTCAGCCCTTATTATTTTTAATTCAGTAACTCCTAAGCCTCTGCAGCTGGATGAGCTGCTACAATTGCTGTTTATGTGACATGAGTTCTTGGAGACTCAGCTGAGAAGTTAATTCAAAAAACCCACCCATGTGTTCTGTACATCTTCTAGCAATCTTCTCCCACTCTGCAATCAAGAATGGCTAACTTTGAACGTTTGCTGCATTAGAATCATAGAATCATAGAATCATAGAATAGGCTGGGTTGGAAGGGACCTCAGAGATCATCGAGTCCAACCCTTGATCAATTACAATTAAGTTCCTTGGCATTGCCTTAGCCTTTGTGCTTGGTTTCAGTTTGTACTGTGGCTGTAGTATTTTCAGTAATCGGAGGCACCTGGTTTAATTTTCTACTGTTTTAAACGTTTTCTTTTTATTTGAGCTCCAGCAAAGTTGTTTACCAGAGGTACATACTCTGAAGTACGTTTTTCATGGGTGAAATAAATTGTTACATGTGGGAAGAGCAGGAAAAATAATAGAACGCATTCATTCTGCAAAAGATCTTTAAAATGACTGTTTTGGTTTTTTTTAATTATTGTGGAATATTCAACTTTTTACCTAAAGTTAGAAAACTTTTTGACATGTGCATGAATTCTTCTTGTTGACTGTCAGTTTAGTTGTATCAGCTGTATGAATATGGGTTCATTCACCCAGTAAAAACACAAAGAGATCTTCTTTGCTGCTGGGTAGGCACAAGGGCACACTGGGCAGCCACTGAGGGCAGGGTTGTACCTGACCCAGGCACATATTCACCCCTGGTGCATGAAACCACTGAAGCAAAGTGAAGCAAAGTGGGAGAGCTCGGCTGGAGACCCCTTAGCTCTGCTTTTAATGTTTTTGGCATTTTCCCTGAGGTATAGATACTCAGATCATCTTCATTTCTTCCATTTTTAAGAAGTGGATGGAGTCCCATCAAGCAGTTTGTCAGCTGCTCAGTTCCCCCATGGCCTTTTAGGGATGTGTCTGCACAATGTGTAGAGCAGGAGTGCACTTTTGAAGCAGGACTGCAATGTCAGAACCTGAACGTACAGATTATACACAGCAGATCACAGTTGGCTTTCTGCTGCACTTGTATAGCTCCCTCACAAATTTATATGCACAAAAGATGGGAGGCTACCAGCATGAGTACTTGGTACCAAGAGCTTGTTTTAATGCTAAGCTTTTCTTGCTATCATGAAAAAGGAAGAATTGTCCAAATTAATGCTGATCTTTCCTTAATGAACTCCCTGCCAAGGTTGCAATTAGATTTTTATGAGCTCCAAGTGATTTTAGAAGTGAATTTGCTTTGATGATAGAGGCACATTCTAATCTAAATTGTGGGCATATTTTGTATCTTGTGCCACTCCAGAAGCTCGTTTAATGAACCAACAGATAACTAGATTACATAGTCATGAATTTCCCTTTCAGTTTACATGGGAAAGCTGCTCCTTTTTTTTCAGACCAGAACAATTAAGTATTTGATGCAGTAGAAGGAAACACTGCAATTCTGAACTACAGTTTCTGTGCTATTACAAGCAGGTTTAACATAATAACATCACATCTTCCTTCCCTTCATTCAAGTCAATAATCTGTTGGACCAGAAATCAGCATTATTCTCCTGGCACCACCACTGATGCTTGATGTAATGATCAGCAAGTCACTCTCCCTTTCTTAATTTACCATGTTGGATGTAGGTGATGGTACCTTCTTATTACAAGGCACTTGAAAGTCTGACTATGGAATGCAAAAGGCAATTTTAAATACAACTTTGTTATGAGACAGTTTGGAATAAAACCATATAGATGAACCCAAAGGTGTACAGAAGGAAAAAGAAATGGAATTGCACAAGTTTTTGGCACGTAATTGCATTGCCACGTAAGGGGGGGACTGCAGTGCACCCAGATAAATATTCCACCAAGTGCTAGGATAATGCAGGCAGCATTCATAATGTTGAAACTTCTACTTTCTGTCAGTATCCCATGTGTGCATTAGCACAGAAAGGTAATACTTTGTTGGTTTGGTTGCTTATTTTTAACCCATCTTCATTAGTGCAACTTCCTTCCTGAATCAGCAGGATTAATGTTGTGGGGTTTAAGGACTGCAGTGGATGCCACCATATGTGGTTTGGTTTTGTGTCCCCTGCTTTAGAGACAATATAGCCCCGCAAAGATTGGCTTTTACAGCACGGATCACCTGGAAAGCCAGGACTTGAGGAATAATTGTTCTTTCAGTTGTGTCTTCCTTGCCACATACAGCTAGAAGGATAATAAGGAAAATATTTCTGTCTATGGTTTTTTGGATGTCTGAAGGTTAATGGGACTGAAATAAGTTGTTTTTCCCATCTAGTCATCACTCATGAAAGAAGCCAGGTCAGATGTCTTTATTCCACTTTACCATCTATTTATTTGGTATATTAGGAATCTATGTTCAGTAACAGGCATTTTAATTCTGGGCTGAATTTACTAGTGGACTTTGTTTCTTGGAGAATTTTATACTTCTTAGTCTTTATAGACATGAGAAATGCTTCTTTCTAACATAAAACACAGTATTCAAATGCTTTCCTGAATATATTTTTCTTCTTTCTCATTCATATTGCAAGGAATCCCAACTTATACTCCTTTGGGCAGTGACAAATCTAAAAATTCATCAATAAGAATATAAACTTTGAACCTGATTATCTAAATCAGTGCAATTTTTAAAAGACCTAGAATACACTGAGTTTAGATATAACATGAAATCAGCAGTGGGGCTCCATATTGGCACAAGGTTATCAAAAATTACTTGGGTCTAGCATTGTTTCAAAATTTAAATGGATACTTCTTTTTATGTGTATTCACATTTGTGCATTCATAGGCTTAACATTGTTCTTTTAATGTAAAAACACCCCTGGTTGCATGTGTGTCTCTTATATGAAATTAGCTCTTGTCTTTCTACTCTATATCCTTGAGTATCATATACATATTTTTATCAATTTGCTCTGCTGTTATCCTTACCATGTTGGTAGTTTCATGAAAACAAAAGAATGAGTGGTAAATGGTGTGGAAAGTAATGTCTCAAAGATAGAAACCTTCAGTGCTGTGTATGTCACACTTAGTGACACCAGGAAAACAGCTCCCTACCTCCAGTCTAATTACCATGGGCTTTATAGATCTTACAGTACTGCTTCCTCTGCATTTGCAGTTTAGTGACAAAGCCATAAGGTTATTTTCCCTCTCTCATCTTTGTTAATCAAGACCTTTGTTAATTTGAAATCAGTGATACCATTGCAACGTGTTGTGCTGTGGGACAGTAATAGTTTGAGTTACTCAGAAATAGTGGGACATGCAGTATTTATAGAGACAAGTTAAAAACTCTTAAACCCAAGATTTTATAAGGGAAGTGTTGACACAAGCTTAATTCTGCTGGCATAATAAATTCCATTGTAGTATTCAGTACAGGAATTTCCAGTCCTTTTATAGACTATGGAGTGTCTGGAAAGCAAATGAAGTAAAGTATAACTGGGCTATCACACAAGCTACTCACAGTAATTACTTCTTAAAAGTGACATATATTTTGAGAGTGTTACTTTTCTGTCCAGGAATCTTCTCCTTTTCTCAGGAGACATTCTCTCTTTGGATTTTTTTTTTTTCCCATTCCTTGTTTTTTTCTTGAACTTTGGACTCATTGTCAAACAGAGATATATAAAGAAAATTTCTAGGTGAATTGTTTAAGTTGCAGGAGAAGTAGACATTTCAAGAACATTCAACTGATTCTGCTAAGTTAACATCATAGAATGATGGAATGAATGCCCCAGGTTGGAAGGAACTTCTAAAGGTCATCTGTTTGTGACTCTGGTGTGAGAGGGTCACCCAAGGCTCTGCCACTGTCTGTGTCCCATGGACTATTGTGTAGGCTGAGCCTAGGGTCTTTGCACCCAGGGGGATGCTGGAAAACCCAGGCTCTCCTCTACTCAAGTAGAAGGCAAGTTTCTTTCCTGTGAGAGTTGCTCTTTTCTACTTAGGTGCTGAAATTCTGCCTAGCCCACGAGTTTAGGAACCCAAACACTTCTGTACACCTGAGTCTCCAGTATGTCAAAGTCTAAGGACATTCCTAAGTCAGCAAGAGTAGAAAGTTTTGAGCTGATCCCACCAAGCCACTGTAAAGGTGGAAATGGAAGTGCTAGGGAAAGCTGTGTGAACACACCGTAGCTGATGGGAGGTGCAGGTTGAGCACATGGTGCTGGTCTTGGTTCTGTTGATCCAAGCCCCACCTAGGAAATATCTATGGTGCTGTACAAACTGGTTGTATCTCTGGAAGCTTTGAAATTTTAGGCATGTGTCAAAGTCTATTGACTTTAAATCAAATTAAGGATGGACTTCAGTAAAATTTAGTTTGTTTGACATTGTTTTGGAAAAGAAAATAAATTTAATATAATCCTTCTGATATTTCTTTCGGAAAAAAAAAAAGAAGATACAATGGCCTTTGCAGTTGCTGGACCTGAGTGGTCTAGCGGAGAAGCTGTATTGTAAGGAAAAGAAAGCCTGAATCCTTACAGAAAGTGGGGAAAAAAACCTCAGCTGTTTCACAAATACTATCAGAAAAAATGAAGGTGGACAGGTTTTATTGTTCTTGTGTGCGATACACACGAAATTTCTCTTAAGAAACTGTTCATTTAAGATGCATACTTCCCAGAAACTCCAGCTTTAACTCTTCTGCAAGTACTGGGTGTCCTTTAAGTGTCCTTTTATTCAAGCATCTGCCTGGAATCAGGTGAATCTGGTGGACAAGGCAAGATATTAGTACAGAGGAACTATCTGGATGCCCTTTAATGGAGCTTCCAAAAGTATGTGGTGACAACCCTATCAGAAGACAAGGGGAGGGTACTGATGCTATAAACACAACACTGGCTGACAGTGCAACAAGGTGATGTCCTAATGAAGTCCATGGAGAGCTTCTCTCTGCTTTTTCTGGCTGCTAAACAAGCAGGAGGGGTAAGTTTATCCAAAGAGGGGAGATGGCTGAAGTGTCCTTTCCTGCTGCTACCAGAGTTCCCTTGTTAGCAGTATTCCAAGACATTACTGAGAGAGTACTGGGCTAAAATCAATGTTCTTTTACACTTAGGATACAAGAAGAGGGACTAGGCCACCTTTACCTCACTGAACTGGATTTGTGTTTGTTCAATTTGGCAAATACAGAATTCTTTTCACCATTCCCTAATCCCTTGGCCATTATATGTGCAGAGCCATTAACTGACCAGTGAAAATACACTGTAAGCAATATCCACGATGTGACTGCACTGCAAAGAAAGAATAACCAGCAGAACATCCAGCCAGCGCCTTTCCATGGGCCATTCTGCATATTCCTTTTTTATCAACTGCTGATAATATAACCCTGAAATTTCAGGGAGCAGTTGGTACATAAATAAGTAGATTCTTGGTTTAAGATGTGTTAAAGCTTGAAGTTCACATGGCATTTTTAATCAATGTATTCAGTTTATTAATAAATACAGGGGTATTATAATGCTACCCTTCAAGATACTTAAGAGCAGGCTCCTTTGGAGACTGAGTCACTGGTGTGTTGCAATTGTGATCAGGAAATTAAGGTTTTGGTATTTATATTTGACTCATTTACATTTAACATTGACTTTATATTCTATTTATATATTTATTAGTATATCTAACATAGTTTTTTTCTATTTAGAGTGGAAATGGCATTCAGAAATAAGATATGGGACAAGTCTTAAGAGAAATGGAGGAAATCTGTGGGTTTTTTTCTAACATGGGTCAATACTTACTCATTTATGTCATGAAGATATAGGATTTATTATAGACTGATCTGAAAGCTCGATTTGTAAAGAAGAATTTGATAAGACTTTCTGATGGATTATTTTTTTCCCTTTCTTCTCACTTATTTTTATCCCTCCTTAGGAGAAATTGCATTCAGAGAAGAAAAAAAAAACCTAATTACAAGAGCTTCAAGCTTCCCGACTGAAAAATGCTTGAACCATTCTAAATTATGATTAGCTTCTGTTGTGCCTACACCATCCATCAGTGCCACGCCAATGCCTTTTGCCTACCCAAGTGATTCTCCTAGAGACAACCAATTTCTTCTGTCTGCAGTATTTCAACAGGTAACCCAGACACTGAAAATCCCACCTACACCCAAGACTTAATAGAATATCTGACTCATCCATAAGCACCAACAGCAGACATTAGGCATGAATGCTTCCCCCACAGTTCTATTTACAGATTTACATGGGGCTGAGGGAAATGGGTGGAAAGGATCTGTTCTGCAGTTGCTTGAATTTCTGTTCTAGATGGTATCAATATGTGATAGAATTAATTAGTGCCACATAGTAATTATTGTGTTTGTGCTTGTGCGCCGTTTCGTGCCCAACAATAGGATAAAATTAATACTGAATGTTTGGTTGTTGAAGAAACAGTTGTTCACAGCCCTGTAAGATGGGATGCGTCATCAAGTGAATCATAAAATCTTTGTGGGTTTGCATCTCTTTTCTAAACTGGAATTGATTACAGTTGTCTGTGTTGGGGTGGTAGTGGAACTGGTATTTTGTAAATCCCTGAAGTTTATCAGCAACAGTTTGTTGATTTTTTAAATTGTAGCTCATCCTTGCAACACCCGAGCATCTTGCACACGAATCTCATAGGAAACTCTTACGTTGAGCTTGAAATAATTCAACTACTCTTGACGGTTCCAGAACTCCACTTGTAGTTTTTTTCCTTTGCTTTCATAGGTCAGGGAGAGAGCATTGCCACAGGGTGGTAATAAACATAGTACTCGAGTTGTGAATGTCACTGATGTGGGCAAGGTCTTTTCAAAGAAGGCTGTGCAATGTTTTCCAGACATGGTCAGGTCTAGATCTGCCTGCTGTCCTCTGACTGAGGCTTTGCTTTGTCTCCTTCACGCAAGAGTCTTTCTACCAGTGCTAACAATGAATCCACCTTGATGTGTTTTGCAGTCTCCGTAAGGATCACAGCTTTAGTGCTTTGCCAACATATTTATTGTTTTTCTCCAAAGGTTCTGGAGCTGCTTATCATGAGGTGGAGGAGGTTCAAAGCAGCCACTGACACCAAACCTCCCAGATGGGTTTTAAGTTTTCTTGTAAAGATTATGTGTGGGTTTTGGTGAATGTATTTACACTGCAGAATTCTTGCAGCTCTGTTAGCTCTATAAAGCCATTAATGGAAGGATATATTTTCCAGGATGTCTCCTTCATGTCCTTCTCTTTGGATATTTCAGTCTGCATGCCAAGAGACTGATGTTACAGCAGTAGCTGACAAATAACTGGAGCAAGTGTTGTTTTTTTTCTGTGTTTGTTAGTTACCAGCATATTGTGGATGAAAGAAAAAACCTCTCATGTGAGATCACTGCTTTTTATGCAAAAATTCTTCAAAACTTTCCTGCCACTTCGCTTCTACCTGTGTCCCCTTTCCTGCTCAAAGTTGTCACTGTAGCATCATCAAAGCTGCTCAGTGTGGCAGGACTGCTGCCCATCTGTTGGTAGCAGCTGGGTAGTGTGGCTGTTGATCATCAGGCCTTTCCCCAGTGAATTTCTCCTAATGCTCTGCTCTCATCTGAGTTACTTAAAGAACTTCACTGTCAGAAACTCATTGTCACTAGCACGTTTCACATGGGTGTCAAGAGCTTTCCTCTGTAATCAGTAATGATGGGCTCAGTTTAACATACATGAGTAGAATCATAGAATGGTAGGGGTTGGAAGCGACCTCTGGAGAGGTCTGCCAGTCAAGAGTAGTCTTACTGTGGTTGATGAGACTTCTTATGTACGTGAAGTGCCTGTATAAACTTTTGAAGGAGGTTAGTCAAAACATTGTCTGAGTACACGTGTTTATACATGGCATTTGTCTTTGGAAGGACTCATGTTGCTCACTGGAAGATACCCAGCCCCCTGTGTTACCTGGCTGCTCTTTCACGCACGTTTTTGTCTCGTCCATCCATGCAGATAAGTGAGGGGTGCCTCCTTGCTGGTCAGATGCTTCAGTGAGCTCTGCAAGGTGGAGGCACATTGCTAAGAACTATTCTCAAGTCACACTTACTATGGATCTCCATGTCCACAGCTTTGGGGAGTTTCTAGGTTATTACACCTATACATTCCGAGTTAAAAAGCCATCTTTCCCCTAACACACATGACAGTGGCACTGTCCTACCTCTTGTCTGGCGTCCCAGAGCAGTTTGCAAAAGGAGAAATAGGAGCAACTTGTGTGCAGTTACTTCTTGGGAACCAGTGGGGCTTTGTTCAGGTACCAATACTTTCCCCTGCAGAAGTTTTGTAACCCTTAATTTCCTCAAAAATAGTTTGCCCCTTCTTCCAGTCAAATCCCCAGTTGTTCCTTTTGCTTTGGAAATAAAAAAATGTTAGTGTCCAAACACAATTATAGTCTGCTCAAATAGTAAGCAGAATGGATTGGATAAATTTGTGCAATCCACTGTTTGGAGCAGAATATTCTTTCCAGGTCAAACCTAACAGCAACCAAATCAGTTGGTGATGAAAATGTGGCCAAGCACTGTTGACCCTTAGTTCTGTCTTTGAGTAGGTAAGGTTTGCAAGGAAGTCCCCATGGCTTGGTTGGTCTTATTATGGCAGATTTTGCTGTTAATACATCTCTAAAAAATACCTGTTAATAGTAATGATGAAGAGTGAGAGTTCAACTGTCCTCCAGTGCTTTCAGATGTTGATCATTATTGGCAGAAATCCACTTGTTGTCTCCTTTAGCTGCCTCTAGCATAATTTCTTTAGTGCTTTTATGCACTTGGTCTTTACGTAGAGCTAAGAAGTGTCCACAGATATATCCAGGCCTATCCTAAGGCAGCTCACTGCCAAAAAAAATTAAAGCTACAGGTAAAAAATTAGGATAAATAAGGAGGAAAGAAAGAGGGAACCAATACTTAGGCAATCTTGGAGACATAGAAACTGAAGCTGCTGTCCCATGCAGTGTAGCTAAGTTCCACTCAGGGTTATAGATGATCACGTTTGTCTTTGTTGCCAAACCAGCACTCCTCACTTCATTCTTGCTCTAAAGGTTGTACAGCTACAGCCTTGCTTTAGGCTGTTTCAGTGCCTTAAAGCTATAGAAAAAGCTGGGAGAGGAGAACAAAAAGCTTTCATATAGCTTTTCATACTGAGATGGCTCAGTCAGGGTCAGAGCTGAGACAGGAGAATGGCAGGACTGGGGCAGCCATCAGACAGATCAGCTTTAGGAACTCCCACCTCGGGCAGAAAGGAGATTAGATAGCTTGGCTCTGATCGAGGCTGTGACAGAGCCAAGAATGGATCAAAATCTGAGTCTGGCCTCAGTGCCTAACACATAGAAATAACTCACCTCGTAGTTTTTCTGTGCTGTGTTCTTTTCACTAACTGGTTTGACATTTGAATATATAACTGTGTTCAAGAACAGTATCTTATTTCTCTCTCTCTTGTTTTTATTTGTAAGCAGATTTGCATACTTTTGTTTTTATTTGTGTACGTACACTTTGCAAACTTAGATTACAAAGTAAGACAGGAATATAGACATTCGGGTGAGAAAGGCATTATGTCATTTTTCAAGCACACAATAGACAGCTTGGCTTTAACGGTATTTTTATAACGTTGGAAAAAAATATGATAAGAATATGTAATTAAAATGGTGTAAAAACTGGATGTGCTTCAGTTTAAAAGGGCCATTTTTGGATAGAGAAAGCTTATGCTCAAATACACACACAGTTTTGTGTGGCCAAAGGTGTAAAGGGACCACATAAATGGTTATATATCAGAGGAAACATCCTATATAGACTTGTGGAAAAGAAAATACTATCACTAGAAAGCTGATAGTAAATGACTGTCTGGAATGTTTAAAAAAGGGTGAAGTCTAAACTTCAAAACTGGGCTATTTGAAACAGGTTTATTTTATTTTAAGTACAGACAAATGTGCAAGAGATAGAGTTAGCATTTACTTGCAGAGCAATGCTAAGAAGTAGTCCAAGTTAAGTGATTTAGAAGAAATGGCTTTGGATTATGTGGCTATCAGAGTAATAAAAGGAGAATACTAATTAGCATGCCAAATCTTTAATACCGTACCAATCCAATTCTCTCCTTTCGTGATTCTTTATTGTAGCCATAGTAACAAAAAAAAAAGGAAACTTAAGTCACACAGGCATTTGCAGTTCCTTTTATTTTTCTTAAATAAGTCTTAATTTCTTTATCTAAGGAGCTCTGTTTTCTACTTTTAGCACTTGTAATTGTAGTTCCATATCCTTAGGCATTAATTCATTCCTACATAGCTCATCTAGATTTCGTTTTAAAAGGCTTGCTTTTGCTTTCATTATTGTATGAAAGGGCCTTCAGAATAAGATGCAGTACTCAGAATTTATATATATATATCTGTAATGCAAGTACTTACACAGAATAAAGCAGCTCTTTCAAGGGATGTACTTATAGAAATGGTTTAAAAGATTTTCATGCTAAAGCAAATGAAAGTTAAAGAAGGCAGTGAGTAGAGAGCTCCAGGAAAGGTCCTAAACCATGTAATGAATCAAAGATTAATTCAGGTTGGAAATGGTCCCAGGAGGTCTCTAGTCCA
The DNA here is from genome assembly GCA_013399075.1 of Chloroceryle aenea. Lineage (NCBI taxonomy): Eukaryota > Metazoa > Chordata > Aves > Coraciiformes > Cerylidae > Chloroceryle > Chloroceryle aenea. The sequence goes on along the minus strand of VWZY01006536.1, from coordinate 53,972 downwards.
ACCCCTGCTCAACCCAGAGTCAGTCCTGAGGTCACCCCAGGCTGCTCACATCTTGATCCAGTTGGGTCTTAAAAGCCTCCAAGGCTGGAGACTGCACAGTCTCTTCAAGCAGCCTCTTCTGCTGCTGATCAAGAGGCCCAAACTGGACACAGCATCCTAGATATGGTCTAACAAGTGCTAAGTAAGGGGAAGAGGCATCTCCCTTGCCACCACCTATTTTCATGATGATACAGCCCCAAACACTGCTACCCCTCGATACGACTAGAGCGTGTTCATCTTCAGCTTATCATCCGCAAGGATCTTCCCTACAGAGCTGCCCACAGCTAGTCAGGCTGTACCAGTGCAAGGGTTTCATCCATCCAAGGGTGGATTGAACTTTGCCTTTGTCCTTGTTTTGTTTGTTATGGTTCCTGTCAGCCCAGCCGTTCAGCCTGCCTGGATGGTGGCCATGACTGCAAGCAGACTTGCTGCATGCACCCATTGGTTGTCATCTGAAAGTTCAATGAAGGTGAATTCTGACTTCTTCTCCAGGTGACTGAAAAAGATATTCGAAAAAGGAGGTCCTAAGGTAAACTCCTGAAAAAGTCATAACTGGCCTCCAGGTAATGCACCATTAACCACCCACCCTTTGGGCCTCGGGGCCCAGACAGGTTTTCACCTATCTAGTAGACCACCCACCCAGTCCCACCACCCATAACGCTCCAACTTGGATACCAGGATGCTCTGGGAAAGAAAAGAGCATGTCTAGATTTTTTCATTTTTATTTTTTTTACCAGAATCCATATTTCTGAACTAGAACTATAGCAAAAAAGCTCCTTACTAAATGATACCTCCATATTTTAGAGTCACAGATCTATAAATATTTACTCTGATAAAAGTAATTTAATTTTTTAATGTATTGTGTGTAATACAGTTTGTGAATTTCTTTGCAGGTAATAGCTTAGTGTTTCTTCTCTAGTAGAGAACAAGAGTGAGGAACAGCAGAACTGTACTCAAAGAACATGTCACTATCATAGCTTGAACCTACCATAACAAATGGCATTCATCATAATTGTTTTGAGAATGTTCTCTATTATAAACCATTTCATTTTTTCCCCTATCATAGTCTGTGAAACTGTATAGGTGTGTGGATCAGAGGAGGCTATGGAATGGGTGGTTTGGGTTGGGAGATAACCTGAGCAATTCTCAAGGAGGGAGCCCTGGAGTACTTGATGTGAGATGTAGGCTGTGTTCTCCAAGTTATAAAGAGATCTCTCTCCTCCTTTTGCACTTGATGGGCGATGTCCCTCCCTGATTTGGTGTCAGGGATGTACAGAAGTGTGTTCCTATCAGATTTCAGGAAGCATCCCCATCCTTTTCCAATTCTCCACTGCCACAGTTAAAGGCACTTCTTGCAGTTGTGACCCAGAGCCAGGCTGCAATGACTGGACACTGGCATATGTGCATCCATGAATGTGCAATGTGCTTGTTTTAGAAGGTGACTGGAAACTTGGAAAATAGCCTTTCTTCCCATTTTTCCAGGAGTATTTTCTACATTTTCACAGCTTAAAAATTGTAGCAAAAGAATAATCTCAATTTATGATTTACATACCACACAAATATTTAAGTGCATCTTTGCTACTTTCTTAGTGTAGAGGGTTTCCTCATTATTCTTCCTTACCACCACTACCAATCCTATTTTACTTTCTTGATGAGCTTTCCAAATGTTGGGACTGACCATTTTCAAAGTGAAGTCCATCAAAATAATTTACTGAGCCTTCTCTAATGTTTTGGGGCTTCACATGTGAATTGTTCGAGGGAGTCAGCTTAGAAGAGACAACAACAGCTTCAGGCTGTCTCCTCTTTGCAGAGGCATGAGTTTCTCCTTCTTTTACCTTCTTTGTTCACTTCTGACAGTCTGTTCCCTTCCACACCACCATCTTCTGCAATGTGGCATTCCTCAGCCTGTTGCACCTGAGGGGCTCTAGCCAGCTGGTATGCCCTTGGTGTGACCAATGGTACAGGCTGTGCATGAAGCACAGCAGCAGCAGCAGATGATGGGAGTCCTTATTCATTCCTCCAGTAGGAGTATGAGTAGGAGATGTGGGCAGTTTGTGTTCAATCTCCGACAGAAGAGGGGTTTTTGCCTACCTTCCACCCCAATCTCCCACTTAAAAGCTATTTTAACATGGCCTTTCTCTATGAAACAGCTCTGCATTTTAAAGGAATTTCCATCAGTAAATGGGAGGAGGTGGGAAGGAACATGCACAGAATTTGTGCCAGAATAGTCATGTTATTTTGGTGTCCTGGGGCAGTAAGAGCTCTTGTCTTGGAAAAGGAGAGGGCTGACTTCTAAGTCCTTGCTAGTGGTTATTTAAAAGCTTTACCTGATGACTGATTAACAAAAATATTCATGAACGTTAGCCACCTGGGTGCCTAATGCTACTCATGGGTTGAAGAGGAAAGGGATGTACCTGCCTTGGTAGGAAGTGTATTTGCCTGTGTGCTGCTTTCCCCAACCCTCCCTCCCTCCAACAGGTCTTTTATGACTTTTTCTGGATTTAGACCCCGAATTTAGACTGCAGTCCTTGCATTCCCAAACTCTACTGATACCAAAGAGCATAAAAAGAGATTTGCCCTAAGGCACAGAACTCAGCATATGCATTTAAAAAGCTGTGTGTGCACACAACTGGCTATTACAGTGGTATTTGAAAATGAGCAAAAATGGGTGTCATTCTGCATATCTGACAGCAACAGAGCTTGCAAATAATAACATGTCTTGTGCTTCTGTGTGTCGTTCAGAATGCAAAGCAGCGAAGAGGAAAAGCTAAATCAAGGTAATCTGGACACTTCAGCGTGTTTGCATGGCCATTTGGCATAACAAGATGTTTGAATGTGAGTGTTCTTGAAAGGCAAAAGGCACTAAAAATGTAAATTTTTGCTTAACAGAACACATGTGCTGCTCGGTTTTTTAAAATGTTGTTTAATTATTATTCTTACAAAGGATGTACCCTCAGTACATGGGAGATAAAAGAAGTGCCTAATCTTTACAACTTTCCCAATATAAAACTGGAACAAGTATTGCAAAATGCCCACACCAGAAGAGATCTGTAGGGGTTAGAGAAGCATTAGCATAGCTCTCTCAGTGAGGGCTAGGTCAGGTTATTCTTTACACTGCTCAGAGCATTATCTAATCTTTATACCATTGACTTAAGGTCGAGTTGGAATGGGTGTGTGATGGTTGAGAGGCTACACAGAGTGCTGGCAAGCTAAGGGCAGATTTTTGTGCTGTAACTGTGTGGTGAAGTCAGTATATGATCTAGAATTCTAGTGTTGTGATGAGACAACCACCAGAGAGAGAGATAACATCTTAAAAAGACTTTTTTTCTTCATCAGAGTTGGACTACATATGTGCAAAGCTCAAACATACAGGCTATCTGTGGTTTGCAATGGAGTAATTTAGTCAACAAGTTGTTTCTAATCAGGTTAAAGCAGAAAAGCCATGAATTGTGAGGCAACTGAGAGGAGGATAAAGATGTTGAGAGACTAAGATTTATCACCCAAGTATATTTTTCCCAGATTTGAAAGAATCAGATAGGTTGGTTTGTTGTTTTGGTTGGGTTTTTTTTTTCACTTGTAACACCACTGTAAAAGTGCCTAAGTGCATTTAATAGATTGTCTCAAAACTTCAGAAACTTGAAAGAGTGTTCTATGGGAAGTGCAGTGCTGCATAGCCCCTCAGACCACAGCCAGTAAAATAAAAGGGAAATTTAATACCCTGATAGTATTAACATTGTATTTACAGCTGCTGCTGCTGCCCACATGAATAAAATGTTTCCCAGGGGCTGAGATCAAAGCTGCTGCCACAGTGTGACATACTATGGGACTACAGTATAATAATTTTACAGATTTAACAGATTGTTTCCAATGAAAATGAGTGTGATAAAACCTGCAGGTGTTCACAGAGAATGAGGGATTTTTTTTAACTTTTATTTTTAATTTCTTTAAATGCAGGTTAAATTTTAAATTAGCTACTTGCTTCAGCCATCCAACAGCCCCATGTTTGATCCTAGAAAAGTACTTTATCTATAATTTCCAAGGAATGCATATAATCCAAATACCTTAGAATTTTGGTGGGACAATGAATCCTGTGGGAATGCTGGCCTAAACCAAGGAGTCTCCAGCAGTATGTTGTCTGGGTTGCTGTGTTTTTTCCAGTTAGGTTTTGCACTGCTGCTAGACACCTGATAAGTAAGGAAGTTCACATGCAAGTGGAGAAGTTCTTAAAATTGAGGCACACACCAAATCACACCACACCCCCCCAGTTATTGCACTTTGCACAATGTCTCAGCTGAAGGAAACTTAACTAGGCTGTCCCTCTTTGTTTTATTTTGCCACCCTGACACAGACGAGGGAAGCATTGTATCCAAAAGGACTTAGAAATGGCAGCAGGCTACTTGCCAGATGCTGGGGGGATGGCATCAGAATGGTGTGCAGGCATTTAGCCTCCTGACTCTATTAATGTTAATGAGAGTCAGGCAGTTCAGCTCCATATACCATGCTCCAAACATATCCATTGAAGTCTGGCAAACAAGCCCTGAGGCTTCCTTGTAAAAGTCTTTGAAACTGCTGCTCTTCTCCTGTAAGATTTGTAATGAAAAACAAGCCAGAAAGCTGCCTACTCTGCAGAGGTTGCCATGCAAAAGCTGTGCCTGAATATGGATAGGTCTGATGTTCTGGCATACCACTAAAATCAAAGCACTGGGAGGGGAGCAAGGGTGATAGGAGAGCTGCCTGCTTCCCATGGGCAATGAACTACCTGGCTTTGTAGATACATCTTCAGGCAGGCACTTTCTTTACAGAAGGCTGCTGAGAAACACCTGAACCAGGCACCACAGTTCACCCTGCCAAACCTGACAAAGCACTGCTGATTTATTGTGGTGTTTCTGGGCTGGTGCAAAGTGGCTGCACAGTCAGTTTATCTCTCTTCTGTGAGTGTGAAAGGATATTCGTGTATTACAGAAGGCTGACCAGAAAAAAATACCTCTTTCAGCTCCTCTCATTATGGAGAACAACTGCATCTCTGCTGCCCCCAGTTATGTGGGGAGAAGGAATTGGGGGAGCCACATCTGGGAATAGGGCCCCAGGGAGCTTGTTTTTCATACCTTCTGCCATGTGTGGTCTTACCTATGATAAAGTCTGAAGGTAATACTTATTCCCACGTAGATATTGCAACAGGATCACAGATGGGGATAAAATGGTTTCTGGAATGCAACTAGAAAGGGGCAGGACGCCAGCCTCTGTTACTTTCCTACTCTCACCACTGTCAGCTTGAAGTAATATTTCTCCCATCATCAGAGCTACAGACTAAGAAGCTCCTGGGAGCAAAGAATCAAGTTCTTCCTTACTTTCAAAGATTCCTTAAATTCCTTGACTCTTCAGCTGGATGAGTGAAGGTAGATGGTTCCAGGTTAAACCAGTTTGCAGTTCCTCTCCTCCATGTTTTTAACAGTGGCCTATATTCTCACTTCCCATGCTTCTGCAGCGGTCTGGTCCCCTGCAGACTGGACTGCCTTCCACACACCATAAACCAACTCGAAGACTGCCCTGATTTAAGGCTGTATAAGATTTGCCTTGACTGTAGTCACTGGCTGGAAGTGCATCACAAATAAGAACCTGCCCCCTCATTTTAATCAGGTGCAGTGTGAGAGTTGTCAGGTAACACATTTCAAATGGTCAGATTTTCCCTGGTAGCACAAACGGGTGCTTTGCTATTTACTTCTTGCAGAAGAAAGAGATGACTGGATAAGGGAGACTGAACTTCAACCTCTAGGCTATGTTGAGATCCCTGCAGAGAAAGAGGTCTCTCCTCACGTGCAACTCTATCGTGCATGAGCTGGAGGATAGTTGAGGGCAAATGTGGCACAGCAGTGCCACCATGGCAGGCCACGTTGCTACCTCTGCTACCCTACCCCAAGGGATTTGTCTGTGTATTGAGCAAACCATCTTTATCTGCTGTACCAGCAATTAATTATAGTCTCTGGAGATGTACCATCTGCTGTCACTCACTGTCTCTGGGAGCAACATACTGCCAGTCTTTCACATGGAAATGGGCATTCTATCTTTATCTTCCTCATTTTGTTCTTGAATCAACAGATAAATTGTAGATTATATTATTCTGTTTCATGTTTTTTTCCTTTTCGGGCTCCTATGAGAAACAGAACAAACTATTATTTCAATGAATAAAATTTTAGTTCTTCCAGAGGCCTAGTTAGGCTTTTCCAGAGGCCTAGTTAGGCATTTCCAGAGGCCTCTAAGCTTTACATTTGGCATTCAAGGCTGATACATAGCTTTCTGGGCATGGTTTAGAAGTGTAAGCTTTCTTTTCCAGGATAAATAAAATGCAACTCAAAAAAGCTCAAATATTTTATCAGCAATAGTGACCACAATGAAACTTATTATGTGACTTCCTAATGTTTGGATGACTGAGATTAAAATGGAACATCACACAAACTTATAAATGAATAATTAACAAGTGAAGAATAGCCCTGATTTCTTTATGCTGTTCTTCAGCAAACTGTGATTATTCATCTGAGAGGCAGAAGTATCATTTTAAAATTGCTTTTAAAATAACTTTGCATTCCTTTTGCTAAGGTACTGGTTGGAAAGGTGTACAGACTCAAAATAATACTAGTAACTTGTTCTTGCATCAGAGAATGAGATAAAAAGCCACCTCTGGTCACATATTGTGTACTGACCACCTATTCAATCTGGCAGGATTTTGTTTTCAGAAGGTTTTCAGATGGGTTTTTTTAGTTGGTTACTGGTGAAGGAATTCCCACTGGCTCAGTCACCTCAGATTTTTTTCCCATCATCTTTGAAAGCAGGTATGCTGATGGATGGGTTTATTCCACTTGATAAGAGGAGCTGGGTATCAGAAAAGCACATCTGTGTTCTGTGCATGGGTTTCTGTGTGTCCAGTTTGGCTTATTGCCTGAGCTGAGAAAAGGTCAAGATCCTGTTAGCACAATAAAAATCCTGCTGCTTATTTGTGCTAAGCAGAAATTTCATTGTTGGAAAAAGGTTTTTTATAAAAACATTGAAAGTCTGAAGGGAAGTTGAAAGATTCCCATGTTCTTAAAAGCATAGCAATGATTCAAAGAAAAACCCAACAAATTCTCTGCCTGCTCTTTTTGTCAACATAGAGCAACAATGTGAAAAAGTTACAGTACACAATACCAGTTTTGAGTCTTGGTTTTGTTTCTTGCATCTGTTCCTTTATTACAAGTAATGTTTATAAAACCTTTTTTTTTTTTCCTTGAAAATCAGGTTTATTGTTTTATTTTACTGTTTAATCCTGATGAAGCCAAAATTTTCCTGTATCAGATGTTTGACTTAGACTAATTTGGTGAAAAGTCAGCAGGGATTTTCTAAATTGTAAATGGCTCAGGATTGCATTAAACCTTTAAACCAGTCATACCTGGTAGCCAGATACAAAAGACATGAGGGACATGTAAATGAACTGCAAGGGGAGAAGGGAAATAGCAACTGTTAGCTAAAGCACTTTCAAAATGTAACAGCATTCTGTGAAATATTTGGCTTTCTGTCAATAATTTATCTGGGAAACAGAAATCCTCCTTCCACAATTCTTAAGACTTGCTTCTTTCATATTTTCAGGAATTGAAAGATATAAAAAAAACTTTTTAAGTTTTATGGAAATCATTTTAATGCCTGCATAGTAAAAAATATTCTGAGTAAACCTTAGCACAGCTTTGTTAGGTAAGAATGTCTGTATATCTATTTTCTGTCATTAGCCACATTATTCAGACAACAAATCACCAAGTTCTCTAACTGTGCCCTGCTCCCAAGAAGACCACAGCAGGATTTCAGATTTTCAAAGTATTTCTCAAAAAGTGAAAAAATCTATATTCCTTTTTCTGTGGCCCCTAAACTGGAATTTCCAACACCTGCCTGCTCCCCCAAGTGCATCTTGGGGCCCTGCGGGTCTGTTTCTGTGCTGGACTGGGATGGCCCTGGCTGGGGGATGGAGAAGCCAGCCTCTTCAGCTTTTCTGAAAAAGAAAAGATGACTAGCTCCTGCCAGGCATCCTGACCTGTTTCATGTACACAGTGCCTGCAGGCACTGAGAAAATCTCAAAATTCCAGGTTTCTTATGAAAGGATTCCTGTCACTGCAGGGGCAATGCCTGTGTCATTCTTTGTCGGTTTGGGATTTTTCTAAAGCAAAGGCTGAGCCAGAAGCCCACCTGATATAACAGCAATATACTGATCCAAGGAAGACAAAGGCACTGATGCTCACTCCCTATGCTATTCTCTCCCCCATGTCTTCGTAGAGGGATATTTTTTTTGGAGATCTGCTCTTTTAAAGGCCGCCAGAGAGAGGTTGGTGAGACCCCTGGTGTAGTTACTCAGCAGTTGGCTGCAGTTGCATCTTGCTGCTGCTATTCAGCTGCAGCAATTGCAAATCCCTGCTAGGCTGCTTTCTGCTCTTGCAGCCTCTGGAAGCTGCCCTTGGCGTGTGTTTCAGTGTGCACAGAGGTCTTGAGGGTGTGGGGAGTTGTGAACTTTGTGTTCCTCATTCCCTGTGTGCTCCTGTGGCAGTGACATCTCCTTGATCGAAAGAAGCTCAGTTGCTGAACTGGGATTTTCATTGTCACAAAGGTTAAGCAGAGTATGCTTGAAAGTGAAAAAATCTTCAGTGTATGGATGGCTGGGAAAAAAATACAGGCTACAAATGTTTTAAAATGTTTATGTAGCCTCTGAGAACACGAAGAGATGGATGTGGGTGTGGATGCTTGTGTCCACTTGGGACCTGTATCAAAAGTCAGCAACTATTTGCGTGCAACTCTGTGTGTCCCTGGCATTTTGTCTCGGTGTGACCTACGTCTGAGTGATCTGTGTCTACAGCAATTTTGAAAAGAATGTTCTGTGGCCATGATCCAGAACGTTTTGAAATGGCAATTTTGAAACTAAAGCAACCTCTGGTTGCCCTTAAGGAAGAAGCACTGTAAGACACAGACAGGTACTGTTTTCTGGCACTCCTTTTCCAACTGCCTTTATTTGGTTTCAGAAAATTTAATAAAGCCAGTGTCAGTTCAGGTGATAATCTGGCAAGTACAGCTAATCAACTACTTAATGGGATACCAAACGGTGTTTAAATCCAGTTCTGTTCCTAAGACACGAACCACAGGTCCCTATTTTAAAAGAACAAATTAATGGCTCCTCCAAAATGTGGCTGCAATGCATGAACCCCATCAAGAGCTTGTACCCTTCGTAAGGTTCTCAGAAAGAATACATTGCTGGAAAAATAACCTCTTAAAAGGAAAATTCAAATCTAGTTAGAGGTCAGAATATTTGCTCAGGTTTTGGAAGAGTAAGGCTGAAGTCCCTTCTCTAATGGAAAGGTTTGAACCCTACTTAACTCTCTCCAGCAGGAATTCCTTAAGGCATGGCTCCAAGTTTTTAACACTGACTATGAGATGGCTTTTGATTCCTTTCCTTTCCTTTCCTTTCCTTTCCTTTCCTTTCCTTTCTTTTCCTTTCCTTTCCTTTCCTTTCCTTTCCTTTCCTTTCCTTTCCTTTCCTTTCCCTTCCCTTCCCTTCCCTTTCCTTCCCTTCCCTTCCCTTTCTTTCCACTCTTAATGACCTGGAAGGTAGTTTTTCCATACAAGCAGGGTTACTTCTGTGGAGAAAGATGCCAGAGAGCCCAGCAAATGTGCAAAGTTTACTTTTCATGTCCCATCACCTTCAGCAGAAATGGGAATTTAAAGTCATTTTCAAGTTTCTTGGGCAGGAGCTCCAATAATGGTGCTGCTTCCTTCCCAGATGGGTGGGATTTAGAGTGGGGATTGGTGGGGTTTGTTTTTCTGAAGCATACAATAAGCATGATAAGAAAAAAGAACGCTTTGTAGGCTGAGAAATCCTGGCAAGGAAGGGATCCACCACCTTCGCAGATTCTGGCAGGGCTTGGGTCTGTGCTCTTTGTTTAGTTCTGCCAATGTCTGGGCAGTTATGGGCAAGCCCAGGAGAAAATCTTCCCCTTTGTGCAGAAAGAGTCCCAGCCACCCACTTAACCCCTTCAGGAATGATCAGAGAGTAGGGGGGCAACCAAACTATACTTCTGAGAAAAAAAAAAAACAAAACAACTTTCAGACTGATCTGTTCAAGATGCCTGAAGACCTAACACTAAACTGACATCACTAACTGTGGCTTTCTAAAATGAGGCAGACGCATAGGAGCGGATGAGTAAAATACTGGTTTGCAAACATTTGCTTCTTGGCTATTGCCAGGAGCCTCTTACAGCTCTGGAGGGATTACTCATGTTAGTTACTGGTTAAGCATAGGAAGAAGCACAGTGGTTTGGAACCTAAAAATGCACAGCTATTTCTAAACTTCTGTTCTACCAGCAAAACACTTCTATCTGCAGAGATATGATGTGTCATGTTGTGTACAGCATTGGGTGTTTGGAATGGTTTGTCTGACAGGGTTTCGGAAGAAAATAATCAATAGCTACTTGAAATGGCAAATGGATGCTTATTCAGGTTTGGTTATTTCAGTCCCTGTCTTCAGATTTCTCATGTTATATTAGGCATAATAACCCCCCATCCTTTGAGTGTGCAAACTGTCATTACGTTTTGGACACCATGGCAATGTTACAAGGCTGCCAAACAAAACTATTTACAAGCATTACATTTATATTATTAAAATGAGACAAAATAACTTGGCAAAATTGGTTTTCTAAAGAATAAAATGTTTTGATTTGCCAATATCAAGATCTGGAAAAATATGTCATTTAAAGGCAGCACTTCAAATCTTGGAATTGAATTAAAGTAAATCCATAAGGTATGCTTTTTTTAATATATATATGGGGGGTAATTAAGATAATATCTATTTCCATGTAGATGTAAGGAAAAATGGGTTTTGCTGAATTAGTGCTTCTTGCAATCATTTCTACCCACCTATAAGTTAGTATGGTTGTAATTGCCTGGGATGCTTTTCCCTTAATGGTCAAATGAGGTGCAGTAGAATTTTCTTGTCCTATTTTTAACATCAGCTGCAAAGTACCTGCATACAGCTGTATTTTAGTCAAAAGAATAGAAGGACTGTGCTTTTTCATGAGTAAACATCTCTCCTCTGTTGTGTAGACGCTTTTGTGTTTGCCTTCTATTGCTTTTTCAACTGAAGGAGTTTGAAAAAGTTCTGTTAAACTCTTTGGGACGGCAGGGTGATGAAGTGGGGTGTTGTTTGCCTTCCACCCCATGCTCTAGTAAACCATAATGATATGGCTATCTATTGTTTGGGGCCAGCATCAACATTACAATAACATGTATGAAAAGGTGTCTGCTTTCTCATTTGAGCCTGTTACAATTTTTATTAGGATATTTATTGCCTTCTATTGCAAAATCTTGTGTGAGTACAGTGTATCTGTTCTGTGATGTGTGTTACTTACAATCAAGCTGAGATGCTTTTGCCACAGTAGAGTAACATACTGATTGAAAACAACCTGTAGTAATTTCAATTCCTTTTTACTTATTTTTAACTTGCTTTAATTAGTATCAAAACGACTGAGAGAAAGCACTACTAATCTTTTAACTTTTAGAACAGTGTTGGCATCAACTGTTGATGTTGACATCTACATTTGATAGGTTTGGTTTTGCTTTGTTTGTGTGGGTTTGTTTTGGTTTGGTTTTTCTGGCCACCAAGACCTAAGGCCACCCAGGACGTTAGATGAGAAAAGAACCCGTGCATTGGTAGGACAGAGGTTAAAAGTCCTGAAATAGTCAACACCCAAGAGAAGGTGCTTGCAGGACTGGTGCAACCTTTATATTTCCAGCACCTTGGTCTCAGGCTTCTCTGGTGTCAGCAGCTGATGAACCTGTTGCTGTTTAACCCCAGAGTTATGCTGGCAGTAGAGACTGCAACATATCTTCCCCTGACTGTTTAGAAGCAGTTGGGACCTTGGCCTCTATCCTTCCTCCTCCTCCTCCTCTTTTTCTCCTGCTGCCATGTATGTTACATCCACACTTTGCAATAACCAAGATGCACCTTTTTTTGAATGCAGCTCTTTGAAGAAAATCTATGTGTGGTATAGAGGTGCAATATAAAGGTACAAGAAGTGATGCTAAAAGCTATTTGCAGCAGATGTGATTAGATTTTAGCCAGCTGATTTATTTGTCCCTGGCTTATTTTACTTTGTTATTGTTTAGTATTTCTTCCCTGCCTACAATAGTTCCCTTGCTAATTGGATGCTTGCTTTGTAATAATAAACTGCATGACACTGTCCTTGATGGTTGACTCGTTCCCATTACCATGTTTTCCTTGGACTTTTAAATACAGAATTCCTGTTCTTCACCTGTGTGAAGGAGGGAAGATAAAAACAATCTTCTGTGGTTCAGCACAAAGTGCCAGAGTGGGAAAGTAGGGGAGGAGTGGAGTGCTGGCATCCTAGGCTGCTGTTTCTGTGGTCCCCTGTGCCACGTAGAGCCTCATCTCCAGTATGTGTCTTCAAGCAGCCAAAACTCCATGGGAATACACTGATCAAAGCCGGGTGTGAGTGGAGATGGAGAGCCACTATGGCTTTTGCAGCAAGTATAATTTTGTGGTCCTCTGTGAACTTCAACACTGGCTATATTTGATAACTGTGGTATTTATAATAAAGGGCTAGGATGGTGCTTTCCATGCTCTGGACTGTAAGGTTGTGGTGTGTGGCCTTCACAACTATGTTAAGCAAAATAACAGTTGTGAACTCACAAGGACTGAGCTTAGTGGTCTCCTTGACTCTGCTCACGTGCCTGCTGGTCTACAGGAGATGCTGAGCAATTAGGCTAAACAAGGAAAATGTGGTAGCATCAAGAACACGAGGCACAAGAGTATTGATCTGGATGAATTTTCATCCCACTGAAGTGAAAAAGGTACTTGCTGCACCTTTCTGTCTTTGTAAAGCCTAAATGCCACCTTGTTCCCTGATTTCTCTTCCTTCCTGCCAAGATAAGTAGGCCCTATATTTGCAGTCAAGATGGGGAACATGGGTGATGATTTCCACAAAAGCACAAGAAGCCCTTAGTTTGGCACAAAATGTGCTTCTCTTTTTCCCCAGGCTGCTGCAAAGCTAAACATGTACGAAGACTTATCTTCACTTGGGTAAATATTCGTTTGGGGAATTTCATTAGCATAAGCATATGTTTTAACCTCTTTTATTCCATAGAAGATTGTGTATGTTGAAACACACTCTCTGTTGGGCAGCTCAGCCCTGTAAAGTGGCAGATAACTTTCGTTATCAGGGGAGGAGAGATGAGGAGGGAGTCCAAATTTTCTAGAAAGTTTTTATTCTATTGCAATATCCTCTCTCATGTTCTACTCGTCAACCTTTATTCTTTTTTCTTCACACTTCTGTGGAGAAAAACAGGGTATAAAGTGGTTGTAGTTGCACTAAAATGGTTTGTTATCATATTTAAAAACAAAACAAAACTTAAATGATAATGTTACACATAAGATTGGCATCAATCAGCCTGATGAACTGAGTTAATTATATGCACTGTATTGTTAGTATGCTGGAGTTTAGAAGACTTGACAGACACCACAGTGGATTGTCCACTATAGGGATGGGAACTGTGCAGTTATCATTACCAGTGAGCCTTTCATTTATACCTGTGATGTCTGTATTCTTAAGGTAATGGAAAGAGACTAAAGCAAACAGAGGTGAGGACAGAGAATCTCCTGTCTGCTCCTGTTACAATGGCTGCCTGGCTCCTGCACTTGCATAAATTCCATTTTATTCTTAGCCTGCTCAAGAATAAGCAATTTCATTGCAAAAAATACTTTTTTTTTTCTTAGAGACCTCTGATGATTTTATAATTGTATAATTGTTTTTATGCTGCTGTTGAGTTTGCAGAGGTCGTGCAACACCGCACTTGTCTGTGTCAGAGAAGCAGTGATGAGTTAGGAAAATCAAGAACAACTGGCACATGATTTTTTCTGTTATTATTTTTACAGTTAGCATTGCAAAATGGATTAAGAAAGGGGATGTGCTGTTGATAAACCCTCCATTCTCCTTGAAGAAAATGAGGGAAGCTTGTGTGCAACCTACCATAGCTATCCACCACTCCTCTCTTTCCTGTTAGACAGGAAGAGTTGTCATTTCACCTGATGCTTCTGAGAGCAGTGGTGGTTGTAACGTTGCCCTAAGTGTCTGCTGATGACTGATTTGAACCTCTGACTCTGCTTGGTGAGCTGGTCTAGAGGAGCAGGGTGCTTCCACAGCTCATTACCTCAGTGGTGTTGTGCAGGGCCAGTGGTGAAACATCTCTCTTCTCCCCAGATGCTTGGCTCCTTCATAGTTCTAACCACTCCTGGGAGTGGAATCAGGGATTTTAATGAGCTCAGACATAGGGATTTGGATGCAAGTAAGCACAGAGAGTTTAAAAGAAATTAAAACGAAAGTATTTTGGCTAGGTGTAATATGCCTTGCACTCAAAATTTCAATTTCTCCCCCAATTAAAAAGAAAAACAGAAACATTTTCATTTAACTGAAAATAATTCCAAGCAAATTTTTTGTAACTTTATTGACAACATTAAAAAAAACCAAGAGTGTAAAGTGACTTGGTAGGAAACGTAACTTGCCATTCTAATACTTTATTATTTACTTCTGTCATTATTGTATTTATATACTCATTGTATTATAACGTTCTGCTTGCTTTGGCCATTGGATAATATCAGGTGACTTCATGTTAAGTACCAAAAATGTGCAAACACATTAAACTCTGTCCTCTACCCTGAAGAGTAATAGAAGAAGGCTGCCATATTTCTGAGGTCTTTACTTCTGGATTAAATCAATTATTTCAGCCCTATGAAGACAAAGCTCGTGTCTCAAACAGTAATTACCAAGTAGACATTCTTTAACACCCAGAACAAACATCTGGAGCCTGTTGACTCTTTTTTTTCACCATGGCAAAAAGGTGAATGAAATCTAATTCCTGCTTTCTGATGTCGTGAGGTTTCTTTCATTCTCCCAGCAGCTGGAGATTCCAATCTCCAAGTATTTTTTTATATCTATTTTTTTCTTAACTGTTGAAGATGTTATGGGGTTTTTAAAAAGAACTTACACTGCTTAATAGGAAGCAACTTCTGTGTCAAATGGAATAAAATAATGAACTAGCCTTTATGTACAGTCTTTTTTAGTCATTATTTGGAGGAAAATATAACACTGATGTCCTTGTAGGATGTATTAGAAGTATCAGAATAAAGTAATAATTGCCAATCTCTTATGAATGGATTAAGCTGTTCCATTATCATCAGGCATATATTTGTGGGGCTTTTTTTTTTTTGTATTCATCAGATTTTCTTGGATCCATAGGTG
This sequence comes from Chloroceryle aenea, assembly GCA_013399075.1. Lineage (NCBI taxonomy): Eukaryota > Metazoa > Chordata > Aves > Coraciiformes > Cerylidae > Chloroceryle > Chloroceryle aenea. The sequence goes on along the minus strand of VWZY01006536.1, from coordinate 38,619 downwards.
TGTTTGATTTTCCTAAGTATTTCTAATGCTCTATTATTTCTAGAATAATATTCTTACTACAATATAATCTCCTGTGATGAACTGTAGCAGACTGGCTCTGTGACAGAAAAAAGCTATGCTAAATTTTGGTCTGAATTTTAGGCCCCTTGTTAGGTTTTAAAAGAAAGAACCTGCATTAAAAATAGTTTGACCCTTTTATGTGGTGGATTAGCCTGGGTTTAGCTGCTTTGAAATCTGGTAATCAGATAAAGTTCTTCACAAAGCAACTGCAGCTCTTTGCACTGGTGCTTATGGTATGGACCAGCTTGAGGTCAGTGATCAAGATGAAGGTACATTTCAAAGAATTTCCCTTGGGAATGTGCAGCAATCACTGGTGATGGATCAAAAGGGAGAGTCGGTGGCAATGAAAAGGAGCAGAGAAGCACTTACTGTCATGGAAGTCCAAACTGTGTTTGCAATAGCACTTGGCATCTCTGGTGAAGTGCGTGGCTATGGGGAGAAGGGAAAGCATGACAGCCTTCGTTACATACTTCATCTTCTGAGCAGAATGATTTAACCAGCTGTGGCTCTTCTCTTTCATCTCTGGACAAGGGGGCCTAGGCACGGGTGTAGGTTTTCTGAGAGTGAAAGGGGTCCATTTTCCCTGGCAGTGGAACTGATTCAGTTTTGCTGAGGTGAATGGCTTCGTCGTGACCCTGGCCGTCCCTCGCCACTGGGCTGTCCTCAGCTGCCCTGCTCTCAGGCACAGGTAGGATTGTGATGCACAGGGGCAAAGGGAAAGAGTCTTCTGAAATATCAAAAATAAGGTTTCTGCTGCCACTCTGCAACAAGAGGGGAGATTTTCCTGTTTGCTTCCTGTGTTTTCCCCAAACTGAGGGCATTCCTGTTGGGTGGACACTGTAACTGGAGAAGAGAAGGCTCTGGGGAAACCTTATAGCATCCCCCAGAACCTGAAGGGGCCCTCCAGGAAAGCTGGGAGGGACTGTTTATAAGGGTATGTGGTGGTAGCATGAGGGGTGATGGATTTATACTAGAGCAGGGTAGATTTAGATTAGACAGTAGGAAGAAGCTCTTTACTATGAGGGTGCTGAGACACTGGAACAAGTTTCCTAGAGAAGCTGTGGGCATCTCATCCCTGGAACTGTTTAAGGAACACTTCAACCTCTGCAGAATTTCTCTCTTCCTTTTGTTAAAGCCTACCTGCAAAGAACCAAAGGGGGGGCACAGAGACATTGGGAGCAATCAGCACTTCTCCCCTCCAGCCAGGTCTTTCCAGATCTTATCAGCACACAGGGTTTGAGGCACACAATCGCTGGACTCTTCCAGATGCTTCTTCTTTCCTCGGGACTCATGCTGTGTGCTAGGATTTACCTTGGTGAAGGTACAGACTGACTTCTCAGAAACCACTGGGAAAGTTACACCAAGACTGGAGTGAATTCATCTCTCCTATTGCAAAAATACCTTTTTTTTGTGTCTGAAGTGCTGATGAGGGTGCTACAAATTAGCAGTGAGAACTTTAGTATAGTTACCCTGTCTCAGGCAGATCAGTGACAGCTGAAATATTTTTAGTATTTGTACACAGCTGCAGCTGCTGCTGTTGTCATGTTGATCTCCAGAACCAGATGGAGTAAGGGGAGACAGGACCAGCATGAAGAGCCCTTCGAGTGAAGATGTTATGGGATTTCATTTTTTTAAGTTAGGTTGATATTGCACTTTCCTCAGGTGGGAAAAAGCGATGGCACAAGAGCAGGCAGGAGAGATGGGATGCTGAAAAAGACAAAGGTGGGCTGCTGGCTGCTGCTCCTCAGACAGATGTGCTGCTAGTGCAGCAAAGACTTTTTTTTCCAAGCACTTCTTATGGTTTCTCCCCAGTCTTTTAATTAGAAACTGGAAATTCATTCATCTGGAAAGTAGCCAGTAGCTTTGCTTTAGCTCATACTTTGGTATGAAAGTGCCAGAGGTGCTTGGCAAAGGGGAACAGCACAGAAATTATTTAGGTTTTAAGTGCTGAAGTGCTAATAGGGCCCAGGTAAAACCTTCTCTTGTGAAAATGCTATTCTGCAAGTATCGAGTTTGTACCTTCCTCAGAACTCAGTACTGGTTTAAAGTGCAGGGAAAAAAATCCTATCCGAGACTCTTTAAAGCATGGTCCACTCCTATTTAAAAAGTACAAATCTGTGCCCTCTGACCCTGTTTCCTTATTTTCTTATAGTCCTGTTTTACAAGGGCCCTGATGCTGAAGGGACCTATTGGATCTCAGTTGCATTTGGATTTCAGCTGAAGCCAGGGATCTGCTTTTGAAGCACATCTCTGGATTGTCCCTGTTTGCTTTGGACTGTATTTTGTAGGGGTTATGCAAGCACACAAAATAAGTTCCCATCAGATTAAATTAAAGTGAGAAACTCCATCTAGAAAGGCATTGTTGTCCGATTGTTAGTGGGGAATTTGTTCCTGGGACCAGACTTGCACCAAATAAAAACTAAGTTCCTGAAAAACTAGTAAGGTGTGTCTTTGTGAGTCCTATCAGAATAAAAAGGTAGATTTTTGTGGGAGCACCTTTGAAACTCATTTGGTTGTTTCCATAGGAATTTAACATGGTAAAAAAGAAAATCTTTTTAGTGCAAATAATACTTTCTATACATTTGTTTTTGAAAGCAGGCCACACTAAAATTATTAATTTAGAATAAATAAGAAACAAAAAAGCAGTTACAAGATAATTAGAAAGTCAGTTAATTCTAGACCGTTGCCAGAATCGTGTGTTTCAATTGGCTCTTCTATTCCCTTGTTCTTCCATACAAGATCTTTCTGGGAAGTTAGGAGATCCTGCACAAGTACTGGGAAATTTGTACAGAATCTGGTAGTGGGAAAAGAAAGGGGAACTTAGAGCAACTTCCCCTACATATTGCCTCATGTGGGGAAAACTCAAATTCTCTTCTGTTGTACAATAGTGTGCCTTGCCTTTTCCTTCCCTGCATTACATGGAGATCTGTTAAATGCTTGTTGATCACTGGCAGCATCTTTATTTTTTTTAACAACTGTATTGACCTCTTTCCACTTGTCCTAGACTAACACACCCCAAACCCCATTATTTTAATGTAATTGATGTTGAATGTAATATGTAATTATTGAAAGTATTTCAAATAATACAATATTTAATGTAACATATGCAATCCTTTTGTAACCCAGAGAACCAACCTCTGCTCAGCATCTGGAATACAGATGCAGTCTCAGCACAGGATTGTGCTTATTCATGCACAGTTGTGAACACGGTGTCATTGGCAGGAAAATGCCACTGATTTTGAGAAAGCTCCTTGCAAGGAATTCTATTCTAGATCAGTTTTTAAACAGAGGAGAATATAACTTCTCTGCATGTAGATGCTTTATGCTTCAGGAGACACCGTCAGTCTGTGATAAAGTTTTAGGGAATTTGGTGTGAATTAAGGTTTCCTGGAATGCCATTTTCCCAGGTGTCTGTTATCCTAACTGCTGGCATTACTTTAGTCATTTGGATTCTGTAATGGTTAATTTTGGTGCATAAACTGACAGGAAAGAATTAAAATTGCTGGGGTTCTGCTGTTTCACTGAGGAAGGGAAAGTGTCATGGTTGTCCATTATCCAACTCTTACAGTGGCATAAGCCATCTTTTTATTGACAGTTAAGAGCAAACAGTAAGAAAACCTGAGGAAAAAGGAAACATTAATAATAAATATTTGTTAAGGTGATGTGATCTGTGATGCAAATAATTAGTGTCCCCTAAGACCTTTGCTTCAGTCAGTAGCTTCCAACTTGTTGACTTTCAGATCTGGAGTGCACAAAAGTGCACTTTTCTCTGCACTGTTTTTCCAAGAGTGAGTTCACAGAACACCAGCATTTCTGGAGCTAGGCTTGGTTTTCTCTCCCTAGTAATGTCACTATGGGAAAGGATCAGGACAGAGCACAGTGGTGGTGGTCGTATTTCCAGATTTGGAAAACGTGTGGCTCAGGAACCAACCGAAGCAGAGAGAGTGGGTTTGTGTTTAAATGATTTTCTTGCACAGATTTGTCCACCTGAGTGTAAAGGAAAAAAAAAGGAAAACCAAAACCATAAAGCCACACAACCAACCAACAAAAAAAATCAAAACCAAAATGAAACAATCCCCTCAAAAAAAAAAACCCAAATGCACAAAACCAAATAACAAAACAAGCAAAACAAAAACACAACAAAACAAACAAAAATAAAATAAAAAACAACACACACACAAAAAGCCACCAAATCCACCAAGCAAATAAACCAAATCAACAAACACATGGAAGTATGGGAGTAGTTGCAGTGTTTAGTGGCCTCATGTTTAACTCCACCACACTGTCTGGAGAGCCCCATTTTTGTTTGGCCTACTTTGACCCCGGTAGCCTCATGTGATGTCTCTAATTCTCATTTTAGAAGAGAAAGGGAATGGTTGTTCCCTTCCACTTCAAAATGTAGGCTGGTTTTGTACTAAGCTGATGCCTTCATAAGGTTATTTACTGTACCCTTAAGATGCTTTTCCTCTCTGTGTTCACAGAGTTGTACCATTAGAAAAAAAGGAGGCAGCTTGAAATGACGTTGCAGAAAAGAAAAATAATGCATCTTTTGCTTCTTCCTAGTAGTTTGGAAATTCTTCTGACCTTGGTTATGCTGCTGTTTCAAAGCACTTGAATGGAAGTGTTATTTTAGACATAGTGCAGGAGGTAATTGTAGTTCAGAACCTGTCCCAAGCCAAGAGGTAACAAGTCTGTGGCATTGTTGCAAGTGGCTGTACAACTGATGACTTTGAACCAGGCTGCTTTGACTGGTCATTGACAGGTGATTCAGCCAGGTGGATGTCTGCTAGTTGGGATGGATTTGCCATGATGGCATCCTAGCTTTTTAACAGAACAAAGATGATAAGTGTAATGAAATGAGAGACAAGCTAAATTCAATGTTAGAATTGCAATGATTTGCTTTCTGAAAATTATGGATTGCATGGAAGAAATATCCTGAGGTACTTCAGAGCTTTTCATTACAAACCACTTTTGGTGTGTTGAACAGCAGCAAAAAGGTCAAGACTGCAAGAATTTGGGGCTTTATAGGATGATTACCTTGAGACTTTAAGGTATCACTTTTTCTTTTTGGAGCTGGAGAACTTTTTACCGAGCTGAAGAAGTGTGAGCAAATAGGGGAGTTTGCTGGAACTTCAATGTTCAGTAGCTCTTGGATTTTAGGGGTGTTGTAGAAATCTGTGATGAAGTCACAGGGCCATATAAATATATATCAGTTAATTCCTCTTTGTTTCTGTTAGTAGTCTGTTGTCAAGAATCCATTGTAGGGAACAGACTAAAGCTATCAAGCATAGAAAGAACCTTAGGATGCAATGATTTTTCTTATCTTTATTTCTTTCTTTTCTTTTTAAATTTAATTTATATTTTTAGAGACAGAATAACTTCCTTGACAGAGTAATTCTGCATGCCCAGTCATGTTGTATGGCTTCTGTCTTCTTCTTGCTGAAGGATGCATGCAAATAACATATAGATGCCTTCAGTACAAAGTTTGTTCCCCTGAAAGAAAAAATATAAAGCAGCTTTCTTCTTGGAAAGGGGCCTAACTGAAGGCATTTTGAACTCCCTTTGTAGAAAGGATATAAACTGTTGAATGGCCTTAGAATCTTTTTTTGTTTTCTATAGATGACCTTATAGATTGAGAATAACTTATTAAGAACTGGTGCATCACACATTGTGTTCTTCACAGACATGATTATGCTCTACACTTTCTGTACATAAATGCTTTTAATGTGATGAATATAAATGATCTGACTGATATTTGAGCTCGAAGATACTGAGCAGAAGGAGCAAATGCTGAAAGGGAAAAAGTTGTTGTCTATAAACTAGGATAATGGACTTAATTTCTTAAAGATAAATGCCTGGGATGGCACATGGCTGATAGTTGGGGGTTGGACCTTTAGAAGTCCCTTCCAACCCAGTATATTCTATGATAGTTTCTGTAAAACTTTAAGTGTTTTACATTTGAACTATTTATGTTGGCAAATTCCTGACCATTCCAAATGGGAATCTGAGGTTGGTAGGTGAGGCATTATGTGCTGAAGAGCTTGCTAATTCCTGGTAATTTGTTATGAATTGGCCTAAAAGTTGAAGTAGAGTGTTTTGATATTTTTCTGTTTCAGTGCAAATACTGTTTGCTTACCAAAAGCTGTCGCTGTTGTTAACCAACCCTACATAAAGTCTTTTAGCATCATTAATTTTTTGTGTCCTCTGTGTATTTCGTGTCAGGAGCTNTGGTCTAGTTTGGAGAGAAGGAGGCTGAGAGCCAACCTCATTGCTCTCTACAGCTTCCTCAGGAGGGAAAGAGGAGATGGATCTGCTGATGGTAATGGTTCAAAACTACACTGGGGGATGTTTAGGATGGATTTCTTTACCAAGTGGCCAAATACTGGAATGGGCTTCCCAGAGAGGTGGTTGATGCTCCAAGCCTGTTGCTGCTTAAGAGGCATTTGGACAATGCCCTTAAACATCATGCTTTAGCTTTTGGTGAGCCCAGAATTGGTCAGACAGTTGGAGTAGATGATCGTTGCATGTGCCTTCTAACAGAAATAGTCAATTTTTGTGTATTTATAGGATCAGTAGCTCTCTTTTTTAGAAGTCCCTTCCAACCCAGTATATTCTATGATAGTTTCTGTAAAACTTTAAGTGTTTTACATTTGAACTATTTATGTTGGCAAATTCCTGACCATTCCAAATGGGAATCTGAGGTTGGTAGGTGAGGCATTATGTGCTGAAGAGCTTGCTAATTCCTGGTAATTTGTTATGAATTGGCCTAAAAGTTGAAGTAGAGTGTTTTGATATTTTTCTGTTTCAGTGCAAATACTGTTTGCTTACCAAAAGCTGTCGCTGTTGTTAACCAACCCTACATAAAGTCTTTTAGCATCATTAATTTTTTGTGTCCTCTGTGTATTTCGTGTCAGGAGCTTTTTGTCAGCAAGTGGTGGAGCCTGCACTCAGCAATCACAGAATCACAGAATCACAGAATCACAGAATCCTAGGGGTTGGAAGGGACCTCGAAAGATCATCTAGTCCAACCCCCCTGCTAGAGCAGGGCCACCTAGAGTACGTCACATATGCAATGTGGGAAAACAATCAGCCTGGCTAGTTGCAACTGATGCTGGAGCATATATATTTCCCAGTGGGCAAGTATGCAGCAGCATGGAGTGTTCTCTGCTTCTCCTGAGCTTCCAGCACCTGCTAGGACCAATGCAGCCCCACAGACAGAGCTCCTGTTCAATTATGCAGCCACCCAGGTTTCTGGCTGTGGGCTGTCACAAGGGAGAAAGAGGGGTGGAAGAAGGTTACAGCAAGAAGAGGTAAGACACACAGAAACAGAATGAAAGAGCTTGGAAGGGACCTCCAGAGGTCATCTAGCTTTTGACGGTTTAGGAGTCCATGAGTGCTGGTCAGGCTTTAAGGACTACATTTTAGAAGCACAGGAGCAGTCATTCTGTGTCATAAGTCAAGAAAGTGGGACCAAAGTCCAGCATCTAGAGGAGGCCAACAAACCTGGGGAAAGGGCTCAGAGGAATGTCCCATGAGAAGTGTGGCTAAGGACTTTGGGATGGNTTTTTTTTTTTTTTTTATTGAACCACTTTTGGTAGTGGAACATAAACCAATCCCTTATGAGGAGTTTGAACACTATGAACTTCTGTTGTTTTTTTAAATAAATCTGCAGCTCTTCCTGGTTTAAGGCTCATTGTGGGGTTTGCACCTGCCTGTAACCACAATAATTTTTGCACAGATTTGCCAAGAAATTGAAATGGGAGGATGATAGATGATAAAACTGAGAGGAAAAAGTTTGTTTGAAATTCAGGGGGGCACCTGAACAGGTTCACCCTTTATTTTAAGAACAAAATCTCACATTATACTAAGTCTAAATATTGAAGAGGCAAGACAGTAAGAATTACTGTTCCATACTAATTTGACACCTGAAGTCTTTATATTCAGTTTGCTTTGGGGTTGGTGGAAAACATTTTAACACTCAGCACACTTGATTTCTTCTTTTTTAAACCAGGGATAGCCTGGGAACCATTAAGTGCCAAATGCTTTCATCAAACCCATAAACAAAAGGGGATTCTATAGGAAATCCATTTACTCTCAGGGGTTTTCAACAGAACACATTTTCACTTAGTCAGAGTGGAGGAATAAATCTGTAGCTCTTTTTAAAGAGACTTACTTCACAGCCCTAGGAGGCAGACACAGGACTGGATTTAAAACAAAAGCTGTAACAAAAGCATCCTCAGCAGGCTCAGTAAATTGTGGGAGTGTTTTATAGGTCTGTAATACATCTGCATGTGAGAGCTGTTCAGTTACCACCCAACCTAGCAACTTAGCTGGCCTATGAGGGGGGGAAATATGTGCTGTGTGGATGCTGATTTTTTTATTAAATATAGTAATGTTGAGTGAATCAGCTTCTTGATTACACGAAAAAAGCTGTGCTCTGATAGATGTGCTTGTGAGATAGAAAATTACTTCTAGAGCAATGGAAAGCTTAAACAACCAACCTGGTGTTTTACCTGTATTTAATTGCTCTGTGCTTTTCCTGAGTTGTTTTTCTCACCACGGGTCACCTTTGTACTTAAACACACTGGTGATTAACCTTGCCTAACTTATTTAGCACTGATACAGCTGCTGACACAGTAGAGACATTGAGGCGTCAGGAGGTCATCGACTGCTAGTTTATTTGGTGTGGAATATGGAAATATCTGCTCGTGTGTATTTTCTGAAAAGACCACTCTACAGCAGCTCTCAGAACTCAGTTCCAGGGGTTTTAGGCAGTCAGGTAACTAATGGGCCAGCATGGCACTTTTTAGGCTATTCACAAGCATCCCTCTCACCAGAGTGAGATGGAGCAATCAAAATACTCCCCAGAAACATGCTTAATCCAGTCCATACTGCTACGGTCATTTGACCAGTGATGTGTGGATCTGTGTTTGGCAGTGGATATTAAAATGTTCTTGCCATTCTAATCTTACAGTCTAGGAATATAACGTACTCTGAAACAGTGCCAAATTAGAATCTAGGAACTGTCTGGCTTTCTTTCCCCTCTGTCCTTTGTAAATTAGATTAAAATAAAGACCTTCCAGTGTTTTACATTTCAGCTACTTCTATGAAAAGTTACTTGGTAAAGAGTCACTAGAAACTAAAATTATATTGTAAAGTCTGTACTATGTGCAGAAAATACACTCTTTTTCTCATGGAAATCTGTGAGGGTTTTGTTGTTTTTTTGCTTTGTTTTAAATGTCTTTAGAAGAGAGTCTGAATCACTATTGTGCATGGTTTAGAAAAATCAGGAATGAACTGCAAAGTTAGGAGCTTACTCTTTATATATATATATATATATATAAAAAAAAGTGCTTCTAAACATATAGTATGTATGGCTAAATAAAATTAGCAGTGAGAAGCTTGGGTTGTTTTGAGGTTTTGTTTTGGTTGTGGTGTTGTTTGGGTTTTTTTCCCTGAAGCTATGATCTCTAGCTGTGTGGGATCAACAGTACTCTGATGATGTGCTATGGCAAAGGCTTAAGGCTGTTGGGAGCAGCAAAGAATGGCTGAAAATATTAATGCTTTGAGCTTAAAATTAAATTTACAAAGGCATAGGAGTCATTATGGTAAGGAATATTTGAAGCTGGCAACATTATAAGAGAAGATGGCGTATAAAACTTCCACTGCTTCAGAATGCATTACCCTGAGTTCACCTACAGCATGTAGGCTGAACTAAGAGGACAGGGACAGGATCTTTTTTAATGGATATCAATTCATTGAAATTCATGGGTTCTATTCTTTGCTGATATTCTGCACTTTATATGTAAATGACTTTACAGTTTCGCTTGCAAATAAAAATCCTACAGCTGAAAAATAGACAACAAAACAAAGAAATCCCCAACACGATGATATCCGGAAGATGTAGTGAGTTGTGTGGGCATGCCACACCAGAATTTTAATTCAGCTATCTTCACAGAAAATGTAAACATTTTGTGTCATTATATTGCTCACTTGAAGGTGTGTTTAGACTTTGTCATTAAACAGATTCTGATGATGCAGCCCAGCACAAGGATTTTAAGAATGAGACCAGGCACTGTATTTGAGGTCAATTCTTGTCCAGAAACTGTTAATGTGACTTTCATAGAAGTCAAAGGTACAGTATAAAGAACAGTCTTTCAATAAGAATTACTCTAAGTCCACAGCCAGGAGCCAGGGAGGTAGGATGAGAATGGGAACACTAAAGAACATAAAGGTATTAATTGCAGTCTAGTGTCAGCAACGGACTGAAGAAATACTAAAAATAAAAAAAAAGCTTTCACTCTTGGCTTCAAATTAAAATTCAGTGGCTTCAAAATAGTAGTAATGAACTGTTGAGTAAATGCCTCATTCTTAAGCAACAAAATAATTTGGTGTTGACAGGGTCTTTGAGGCTCGAATGGCAAAAGCATGACTTCATTCCAGCAGTGATAAATACCAAGTCAGAGCATAGTTTCCCAATCACATCTACAGAGTATTTCCATATATATTTTATTAAGAACTATTTCTAAGGGAGGTAGTTTCCTTCCACATCCTGTTTAAAGACGGTATTTCTTCACATATAGAAACTGTGGATAAGCAGTGCTTGGAACATCCTTGATATTCCTTTGATTATTGTTGGTAAGCTTCTAAATGTGTTTAGTTTTTGTGTGCACCTACCCATATAAAAAAAAACCAACCAAAAAAGCAAACAACTAATCCTTTTCTCCTTGAAAGAATAGGTATGGACTAACACAGGAGGTAATTCCCAATCCCTAAGACTTTTCCCTACTGCTTTCTAAGGAAGTTCTGCATTCATTCCCACTGAAAATCAGTCCAAGCTGTGTAAGGAACTTCATCATGCTGTCTTGAAAAACTCAGGCTATATTGAACTGAATATTCTGTCTCTTCTTCTTGGTAACTGAATGATAACTGCACTGACTTCTGGCTTTTGGGCTATGCAGTGCACGTCATTGAAGCCTTGAAGACATCAACCTTGGCTTGGTTGTGTGCAAGGAACAGCTCGGGCTGAGCTGTGAAACCAGCTACGTACACATGCCAAGGAAAGGAAAGGGGTATCTGGAATCTCTTCAGTTTCACAAGCCAAATTCATGGTCAAATCATGGATCAACCCATACAGCTAATTTGCACAGTGCCCTATTTCTCTCTAACAAAGGAGGTTCTGATGGACTGAGCTGTAGACCGTGTGGGGAGAAGAGGACATAGAAGGTCAGATAGCTCAGAGCATAGACCACATGGACCTATTTGGATTCAAATCTGCTGTTGCATTTTTAAGCCCATGTGCCAGGCATGTAAGTGGGACGTAGGATCTGTATGTAACAAATGTTCACCTATTTTTGTGTATATACTTGTTTCTATATTAAATGTTGGATGCCTTGATGACTTGGCCTAGTTGAGGTATTTAGAGCATCTTAAAAATGTATATATACTACTGCTTTAATAGTTTTCCTGACATAGGAAATGTCTTGGGCTTTCTATGCTGTTGTTTATGCCAATTGATTTTGTTTAGCCTAATGTTATGACTCTTGCTTTGAAGAAAATAAAATCACAGGTGAATTGGTTGTAATAAGGTGAGAGGATAGGGCAATAACTGCAGAAATTTGGGTTTCTTGAAAGTTAATGAGATTATGCAGAGAATAAAAAAAAAATGAAGTATTTATAGACAATTTCTGCTCTACTGGAGCAGATGCTCATGACTGCTCAAAATAAGACTATGAGGAGCTAACTTAACTCCAGTGGAAAATACTCTGCCCTGAATACTGCTGGTAAAAATAGGTCTGAACTGAGTGCATCACCAGAGCTACAAAACCTTCCAGGAGACGAGCAGAGAGCGTTTCTCACCCTGATACATAATGTGCAGGGAAGTAACAAAGGGCCAAACTCTGCTGCTGTCAATGTAAATCCAGGCACTGTGGAGAGTTGTTCAGTACTGCTCCAAAGTGTTCCTACATGATCAACCAGGACATAGCTCTAGTAAAATGTGAAGTGACCAAGGGACTTGGATTTGCAGTCCAGCTTGAAATGTAGATAGTATATATAGAATATATTTTAAAATATTTTAGCTTTTTGAAGATTTGCCTGACTCCATTTCCTAAGGAAGTCTCATTTGTTACAGAAGAGTGAGCACACGTTTGATTTTGTTCCTCCAGAAGATAATTATTGCTTGACCAGCATTCACATGTAGCAGCTTTTTTTAAGGAGTCGTTTTGAGCTTGGTGATAAATAATGGAGAATGTCTATCAGATACCAACCATAGGTTAGTCTGCCTTGTGCTAGAACTTTTAAGTGTCTAAAATCAGTACATGTTTAATTATTTTTTTTCCTGCAACATATTTTAAAGTATAACTTGATTTTCAACACTTTCTTTTCTTATACAGATAGTTTCATTCTTAATGCAGTAGGTGATTAATTTAAAGTCTTTGTGAGCTCCTTTCCCTAGAAAAATAATGAAAAATCTACAATAAAATGTACGATCAGTGTTGTGACATACGATTTGATTAGTAAGATGATATGGTGCAATCTGGGAATTCAGAACAAGAGCCTGTTAGGGCTCCTGCTCCCTGTGGACCAGAAGGAAAAGGAGACTTGGGGGAGACCTTATCCCTCTCTACAGCTCCCTGATAGGATGCTGTAGGTGCTGGTCTCTTCTCACAAGTAACTAACGACAGAATGAGAGGGAATGGCCTCAACCTGCACCAGAGAGGTTTAAATTGGACATTAGGAACATTTTTTTTCACTGGCAGGGTTGTCAGGCACTGGAACAGGCTACCCAGGGAGGGGGTTGAGTCACCGTCCCTGGCTGTGTTTAAAAACCATCCAGATGTGGTGCTTGGGGATGTGGCTTAGTGGTGGACTTGGCAGAGTAGGGTTAATGGTTGAACCCAATGATCTTAAAGGTCTTTTCCAACCGTGACGATTCAATGATTTGTGGTAAATGCAACAAAAAATACACCTATAAATATTAGTGGTAATACAAGTAACTACAATCTTTTCTAATATGTAGACTGTTTCAGAATAATTTCAGATGTTCTCTGTGGTTAGTTGTGAGTTCAGCTGATGTAAAATGTCATACTTCTGTCACTTTGAATTTGGAATAGCAGCAGACTTGACTTGGGTTCTTAGCTAGTTTGAATAGTTCAACCATATTTTATATGGAGAAATATCTGTACAACATTGCAACTCTGCTCCTGGAAAACTCTACAAGGGACTAGGAAGAGTTTCCAAGGAGAAGCTGTTGACCCTTGATTAGATGTAGTATGATTGGATGTCTTGTATGTCCAAGATCTAAAATTCCGATGTCCTTAATCACAACCACTTAATTCAAAACACTTCTACATCCAAAGGGCTTTTTTGACCACATATTTCAGCAAAGATTTGGCTAAGAGTTACCAAGGTTGCATAGCAGTGCTTTTCAAAGACTACAGTCAATAAAGACAAAATATATATATATATAATCTTCCAACAAATCATAGGTAAGATATTTTATTTCTGCAGATTACATATCCAGTTTGGTATCACACTGATGCCATTAAATCTCTACAGGAAGGTATGTAGATAGCAAACCTGGGTTCAAGTGGTTAGATAGAAAACTGAGCATTATAGTTACTTCTCTGTTAAACTAATAAATCAGATTTCTTTTTAAAAAGGCTTTATTCTGGGGAAGATTTCCTCTCCCACACAGTGTTGTGTTCACTTCAGAGGAGAGAGGATCAATGTCTGCTGGGTATAACTATGAGATCTGTTAAATACAGCTTTGGGTAGGAGCTGAAATTATGGGTCTGTGGGACTGCTATTGTGATCAGTGCCTGCACAGCCGGGAAGAAGAGATTTTTTTGTCTTAATCTGCACACATTCATTATAAATGGTCTGAACGGATAATCAAGAGCAGCCTATGTTTGGTTCAAGAATAGGGAAGTTTAAAAATACTGGGAGGATTATAAAGAATTCATTCTGCTATATCTTTGATAGTTTCCTTTCAGCCATCAACGTGCTATGAGCTATCGGTTCCTTTCACAAAGCGACTGGGCAATTAAACTCCATCTGAGCAGTTCATCTGCACAGCATGAATTCCAGCATAGACGTTTCAGAACAATTTAAGATCAGAATGAAAAGCACTATTATTTTTTTTTTTTAACTCTTATCTTTTCAACGTCAGTGTGCGAACATCACAGCAGAAACCAGCTGTGCATTGCACACTCCGTGCAATTTCTTGTGGTGAATAGGCTTGTGATACTTTATTTTGCTAGTGTTTGGTGTGGAACTGCATTATTGTAAACCAAACAGCTTCATCAGCAATTTTGTATTACAAAAGGAGTACAATTGGAAACAAACAGTATTATTTGAAAGGTTTTTTTTCACAAATAGAGTGCCCAGCACTTAAAAACAGAACTGAGGAGGAGCTACTGTCATGGACATCACAGCATCACTACAAGATGGTCAGTACTGGGTTTGAATGTCTCAGCTCTAGCATTACTACTGGGTTTCTTTGGAGCAGAAAAGTCTTGTTCAACGTGAACTCTGTAGCAGGACTCCACTCTGTGTATGAACATAGAAAAATGGTGGCAGAGCAGCTAATGTCTTCACAGCCCATTGGCAGGTGGAATAAACACTGAGTAAGCAGCAGAAATAGCCCAGGGAAGAAGAAAAAATAAAACAACTTTCTTTCCCCATGAGGAGGACGGGATTTTATGATGTAGTAAGGTATGATTTAGAACTTACTAAACATAATCTTGGATATTTGAATCCCTTTTCCTGATTTGCTACTTCCTGCCTTCATGTTTGCCCTGCAAGTTCCTTCATCTCTGGAGTTTGTTTGGTTTGGGTGGACACCACCTAGGGATAATAGCTTTATTCTTGATTGTAAAATAAACCTGACCAACCTATGTATCTGTTGCTTCAAGTTAAGGGAATTTCCTATTCCAAGTGTTAGTGCATGCAGCTGCTGCTGTCGTTACCAGTTCTTCCCTTGCTTAAACCTTTGTGGTTTAAGGTGAGACACTGTCCTCCACCAACTTAATTACTTAGATGAATAATCCATTATTTAATCAGATAAATTCAAACTAGGATCTTGCAGACTTTTGGCCCCGTACACTGCCCAAATAATGTACTACATCATATGTATTATTAATATATTACAATGTATGTATTATTATTAAGGTATTAATCTTCAGAAAACTCAAGATGGCTGTGTAGTATGTTGGGGTTTTTTGTGGGCTCTTTGTGTACAGTTCATAGGCCCTGAGTTCATAGATGTTAAAACTTTTGAACGTGTTTACACCATTAGGTGCCTATAGTTTCATGTAAGCTTCCGTGCTTTGAGTAACTACTTGGAACTGGGTAAGACTCAAGTCTTGCTTGAAAAACTTGTTTAATTAGGTTTTGCACATAATCTTAAGTGTGTATTTTTTGAAAAGCTTGCACTTCAGACAAAGATTCCTTATAGGTAAGTCGCTCATGATGGAAAGAAAAGATCAAAAGACTACAGAGGAAGCGCTTGACTTTGTGGTCAAAGTCTTGAAGTGAGTCTCAGGAGACCTGGAATCTTGTTTGGGCTGTCTTGTCGCTGTTGCACATATGGCAATGACACCAGTTAGAGTTTTGTATTAAATATGTTGATGTGTTTTGAATGTGTTTTGAACCCGTAGTGAATGTTATTAATGAGTTTAAAACCAAAATGATGGTAACTGTTGGTAGTGATAGCTCATTTTCTTCTCAGTGGTCAAATAAAGTGAGAACACAACGGTGTTTTTATGTGGTGGTCTAGAATTATCTTAAAATAGGAGAAGTAGTGGACTGCTAGACCAGTGGAAATCCAGAGATTCCAGATGTGAATTGGAATAACGAGGTATCTTTGTGAGGTAGCACCCAAAAGCACAATGAAGCTGAAGCCTAGAGAGGAAGGGTGAGCTTTCTGGGGTGGCTCAGGCCCTTGTTGAGAGCCCAACTGTTCAGACAGACTGCAATCAGGAAACTAACATTAGCTCAGGCAGGATGTATGAGTCAAGGATCTTGAAAGGAGATGAAACCCGTGGTATTCGGGCATCTGCCGCTCGCCAATTGCTGGGCACTGCTTGTGGTTCATGCCATTGATCGGAACGTACTGGAAAAGAAACAAAAATAGTTGAAATTGGGTAAACAGCTAACATCTGTCATTTGACTGACTGTTTAGCTGTGAGGATGTGACTGGAAAGGAGAGACGAAAAAGCTCCCAGCTTTTTAAGGGTGTGTTTCCCTTTTCCACCACCTCCAGTCCCCCTGAACCTGCTCATGGCAGCTGATAAGGTTCACCAGCCTGAAATCCTGAATGTAACCCAACAAGCAAAGCAGCTGCAGCTGCAGCCCAAAAGCTGCAGCCCACATTTTGTTCTTTTCTAAGAAACCATTTCATTTGTTGCCTTCTGAATAAGCACCCAGAATGTGCAGGTATTTAAACCAGACATCATAGCATGCCCCACTTGTGTAGTTCCATTTAGGCTGGATTCAAAACAAAAGATCCCAGTAACCTTGCTCAGATCTGATGACAGTAATTCCTCTCTCAGGCCAGGCTTTGCTTTAGTTGACAATGGTTACGGGTATCTGCATGGAGGAATGCATTTGTGAAGCTCGATGGTACAGAGCAGAGACATTTTCATTTCACATACACTGGCTACTGCATGTTTGTGAGCTTGAGGCTGAGGTTGTAATAGCAGAGACAACTCCTTAGACATGAATGTATTCTGAGCAGCCAGTTCAAATAAAGACACGATATGTTTTGCTCTCACTACTTCCCTGACCCCAAAATCTTTGTCTGAAATCTACTACCAACTCTGACACATATTTTATGTAAAAAATATATAAGATTGGGGGTCTGTATTCTCTGTATTTCTGGGGTCTGTCAGGCAAGAGATCTGACTCTTCCTTTGTTACAGTGTTTCTGTATCAACAATAAACCGATGGAAATTTTGCTTTTGACCCGTAATGAAATTGTGCTTCTGAAGAGTAAGCTGTTTTGAGATCTTTGGCATTTTCCAGGAGCAAGGAGTCCTCAAACTTGAAGCAATTATTTCCATGACATTTTTACCCCGCTTAAATTCTCTTGGATATCTTGGATAATTTTACATAATGATAAACTGATACCCTGAATATGCTGCAGCTTGCCTCCTGTTATTGAACAGATCCATGCAGTGGTGGAATAAGTTGTGGGTTTTTTTCTTGAAACCGCAATTTACTCTTTACAGAGAACACAGATTTCAAAAGTTTCCAAAAGAACTTGTAAAAACAGTGAAGTAAAACTGCAAAGCAAAGCTGTCAGTTATTTTAAGAGCTGCTGCATTGATTTGTCTAAGACCAGTCCTTGTGTTTGCTCTTCAGAAATGCCCAGTTCCCTGGTTTATATTTTCTAAACCATAAAGCTGTCTATAGTAGCATTTCCCTTTTTCTCCCTTAGAGTAAATAAAAGCATTGTTAGCTTGAGTCTGGAGGGTAGGACTGGAGACAATTGGAATCCATTTAAATACATATTGTCTCAAATTTACAGGCTTTCAGTTTCTTCGAGCAGTTTTGCCTATTGTGTATCTCTAAAAAAGGCTTAGCTGACCTTTGTGTTTACAGAGTGTGATGGATTTGCCTTTCCAATACTGATGGGCGATGGATGTTCTCTTTGATCTCCCTAACTGCATCATTATTTTCATCTTGCAGGTGAATTCACCAGTTTTACTGATCAAATTCCCTGACTGGGAACATCACAAGAACACAGTTCAGGGATTGTTTAAATTGTCTCTGTCATTAAGTCCAGCAAAACCTCATGAACATTATTTAAAAACCAAACCAAAAAACCCAAAACAAACTGTGGAACTTGTATTTTGTTTACTTCAAAGACCAAACGTGGTAGTATATGTTTATTGTTTATTGCACATGTAAAATTAGAAGGCTTTTTCTTTGCTTTATAAGGCACATTTCACTCAGCCTGACACTTTATTTAACTAGGTTGGTGCAGCCAAAGGGTGTTGCCAAATTAGAATTAGGACACCTACTGTCCAAAATATTTATTGTAGTGCAGCTCTGTTATGTGAAAAATAACTTTCAGATTATGTTGCTGTGACTGCTTTATGGTGCTGGTTTACATTTGACAGTAGCAGTATTTCTCTGAAGACTTGTAAGGTTTTCATTTTTTCTGCAGCATTTCTTGAAAAGCACCCAAACATCCAACCCTTCAAAAGAATAATCACAGAAAATGTGTGAAACAGTATCCCCTACAGTCCTTTCAGTAATGTAATCTGAGAGGCACTTCTGCCTTCTGAAAAGCTTTCTGTCTGATTCCTAGCTATAGACATCGCTTGTTATATGCTGTAATTAACTTCATAAACCTAAATATCTTTGAGAAAGAATCAGCCTTTGAGTAGGTCAGGGTGGTGTCTGTTGCACGTGAGACACAAAGGCAAAAGCAGTGTGTGCAGCTTAGCTGCTCATCCTTCCAGCCACTGGAAGGAGTTTTGAATGGTGTCTCCAACACACCAGCTGACAAGCAGTAGGCAGCAGAATTAGTTCCATGTGCTTTTTTCAATCTGAACATCTTTCCACCCCCTATATTAAGGACTCCTCCCTAGTGACAGAGTGGAGAACCTGTATTCTCCTAAATCTGCATCAGACAGCTGGGTCATACCGACTTTGTTTCAGAAGGAAAAAACATCCAGAAGTAGGAGAGGAAATTCCAGACTCCCTATTCTTGCCTAAGAGTTAACTGATGTCATGCAGTTCGGTAGGTGGTTATGGATGTTAGCCATTCTTGTCTTTAGATATTTCACAGCTAAAATTAAGAACTATGGCTGCTTCACAGTAGTTCTGTTCATGAAATGTTCTGAGCCCTTGCCCCCTTGGCTGATGGGCCTATGTATATCTACAGGATCTGAGCCTTGCTTGATACCAGTGATATCCTTGATATCCTATGGCTTTTTGGAGGACTACTGAAAACATCTCCTCCTGGAAATAGCCTGATATGTGTCTGAGCAGAGGTTAAAGCTCAGAAGCAAATGTCAATGTTATCCTCAAAAAAAGCCATCTGCAGAAGATAACTATTGACTGTCCTTTATTGGATCTGAGACCACCCTCTCTCACATCTACAGCCTGAGTAGGGGTTTGTAGGGCTATGCTAGAATTTGGGACCAGGACTATTAGTTTCTTGTCAAATGTGGTTTATTGTTTGTTACTAGATTCCTTTTGCTCACCATTTGCATAGGTTCCTTGTAAAAATTGTTTTGAGTTTTATCAGTGAGTGGCTGTACTTCAAAATTTTCCTTTCAGCTGATACTGCTCCAGAAGTCCTTGGGATAACAAGTGAGTTGGGATATTTTTGTTTGCTTTGGTTTGGCTTTTTTTGGTCTTTTTTGTTGGTTTGTTTTGTTTTCCTCCAGAACTAAGAAATGTCCATTGCTGCTAGTGTGGTTATTACCACTATGTAGTCTACCATTCAGGTCAAAATGGCTAATTTATTTAGTAACTATGGCTAATATATTTAATAAGCATCATCTGAAAAGGAAAAAAAACAAACCCAAACAACAAGACAAAACCAAAAAGAAGTGTGTTTCAGTGAATCTGTTCAGTTAACTGGAGAGACCACTCTCTATCAGCTATTTCAGAAGATTATTAATATTGATTTATTGTGGTGGAGTCTGAGTTCTACCCCAGTAAATGCACTACCTGTGTTTGCCTATTTTCACTGTGAAAAGTCTGGCAGATGGACTATGAAAAACATGAGCCTGAGCCTAGGAAAGGAAAAAAAAATAAGACCTGGATATTTGTATTCCCAAGTGCTACCACAGTGATTAAAAAATAAAATACAAACCTTAAGCCCTTCATTTGATCTGAAACATGAATACAAGTTCATCTTGAGTTTACAAAGCTGAGAACACTGGCATCCTTGAAACGCCTTTGGAAAAGCAGCCAATTCAAACTTCCTTAGAGTGAAGTTTGTGGGAAGTGGCTTAACATACTAGAAAAGTGTTTTGAATTCTAAACAGAATAAGGTATTATGCCCAAAGATGATTCTGATGCTTAGCAAACTGCAAATTATGAAACACTTGGTGCAGGGGTCGACTTATGCCACTGTTACAGCAGTGTATGCAACTCTGCCAAATATTCTCATCACTGTGAATGTCTCGTTAGAAGTTTTTATTATTTTTTCCTGTGCAAATAAGGAAATGGGTAAGAGCTTTCAAACAGACTCATTGGAGCAACATAAACTTCAAAGATTAACCTGATCAAAATATATTTAAAAAAAAAAAAAGACATACAACCATGGGCTTGGAACCTTGCACAAAAGTAGATAAAGGCCCACTATATAAAACCCGGTCTACAGGGACATGTAAGGTATGCAAAGCCAAAGAGCAGGGCATGCCTGAGAAGGGATTTTTACCTCAGGCAAGCATGAAGTTAGCAGCCAGGCTGCTATAAATCAGGTGAAATGCCATGTCACAAGGGAAGCTTTAGATTCTTTCTGTGTTTCTGGTACGCTGTAGCCCCAAATGCTGGCTGGGCTCAGAAAATTCAAATGCTCTTGTATAGTCTTTACCACCTTACAAACATCACTGAGTTACCCATGAGTATTGCAACCAAGGTAAGTCAATCCAAACAGCAAGTAAATTTGGATTAAGCTCCCCTCCTTTTTTAAATCTTGCAATTGTTTGTTGTTTTTTTTTTTTAAATAGTGATTTTTAAAGGCCTGTCTTAGCTATCCAGTGGTAGAAAATAGGTGAGCCGTAGACTGTAAACAGATATTCCAGTTCTAGAGGTGTTGCTGTTGAGCTGTGGGTAGGATGCTCAGCTGTATGTTACTATATACTTCTGTATGAAGGCAGACTGCCTACACATGATAAATAATTAAATAGTTCCCCAAATTATGCCGAGTGAATGCATGGTTACAAGAAAACCGAAACTTTTCTGAGATGTGAGAATAATTCAGTGGCTACTATGTTCCAATGTGTTTTATATGATTTACAAAATAAATGACAGGAACAGACTTCTTGGTGTTTGTTCCAAGACTAGAAATTGCTAAAAGCAACTTCATTTTGTCTCGTATGCCTGTGCATGTGCACAGATGTATCACATATAATGTTAGACAGATACTTCTGAATAGAAATGAACCTCGATTTATAGAGTTCATTAGCAAAAGCTGATGCATCTCACCGCACGTGAACGTCCTCTTGAATAAAAATCTTCAATCTGCCTCAAGTGGAGGGGTGGGATAATGGCAAGCTGCCAAGTCTGGGTCTCTGACTATCCAGAAAAGAAAGCTGTGAGAGACATGGAAAAAATAGTAAGTTCTATTTATGACTTCCTGAAGATCCTACTGCTATCAGTTCTGGATTATATCTGTTTCTTTTCACAAGCCATAGCAGTGTTTTCAGTAAGGATAAAGAGGGTGGGAAACAAAATTGTAATACATTTCCTGCTAGCCACGGGTAATGTTTCAGGTGGTAGCAGAGAGATACCAAATTCTCAGCTAACTAAATGGAAAAAGAGCTCTAGTACAGTGAATCAAGTTCTCTGCTGGAGTGGGGAACGAGATGGGAGGAGCAGGGTAAACACAACTACTTCTTGCTTTCTGTATTGGGTTTTGTTCAGACTTAAATCTCTCCAGTAGTTCTGATTTCTCATTTCACTAAATATAAGAGATGAAATCCCAGTTCTTGCTTGTTTCTGCATTCAGAACTATTCACAAAAATGGTTTTAATTTTGGGGGTTTTGGGGGGGCGTTGGTTTTTTGTCGTTGCTGTTGCTGCTTTTTGTTTGTTTGGCTGGGTTTTTTTGCACCACCACCATCTCTGCTGGAGATGCAATAGGATTGCATGGGCAGAAATCACAGAACAGTGTTTTGTACTCTGGTGGTTAGTGGATGCGAAGGGAAGATTTACCACTGTTTTTATAACTCCCCCTACAAAAGTTCTTGAAACAAGAAAGCCCTTTCCAGAACCTCCTCTACTGAAAGCAAAGTGAACATGTTCTGTTGCTTTTCAAGTAACAGAATTTATGAGCCTCTGAGAGTGGTGAGGCTTTATTGGAACAATATCAAAGGGTTCTGTGACTTTGTTTTCCATTCATGATGTAAAGGCTCTTCATGGCTATGAAGCAAGGGACTCCCATACTGTATCAGTAATACACTGCACTGGGTTCCCAGTTCTGATCTGACACTACAGGTTAACAGAGTTCAAAAATGATGAGGGGGTCATCAACACACCGTAGATTGGCTTGGTTGTCTGTTGTTTGATTTCTTAACAGGAAAGAAATTATACCAAAATTAAGAGTTTTGCAAAATTTAGATGTTCCTTTTGGCTGGAGTTGTGAGGGAGTGCAGAAGCTCAACTGAGAGCTGACAAAGACTTTCAGGAGCATGGAAACAAAATCCAAATGAACTTTCTAAGTTGTCCTAGGTTTAAGAAAATGCATATGGGAACAGGTCTTGTGTATATGGAATGGGATGCTTGTCCTCTGCTTACACCAAGGGACACCACGCAGGGGGGTAGATGCAGCTTCAAGCATTCTTCTCCCTAAGATCTCCCACATCAGGGAAACAGATTAACATTGGTGCAGTTAGAGAATAAACCTTTTTCAGACTTCTTTTTTCAGAATTCCCCCCCCAGTATTTTTTCACTGATGAGGGAAGTGGATCATGGGATTTGTATGTGCATGTGGTAACTATTAACCCAGTGCATTATTAGTGCCTTGGGAGCAGTGAGCTGCTCTGCTCTAGCCTTTGCCTATACCTCCTGGAAAACTATGACTTCCTAGGGAACTAATTCAGTCATTCAGAAAACTAACAGTGAATTCAAAGCCTGAGTAAGAATCCAGTAATTCAAAATCATAAGGACCTGGGCAAAAGCTGGTTGTGTGGGTGAGGTGTGAGGCTTCGTTTGGTGCGTTTCCATCTTCCCTGCCTGGATGTGTCTAGCACTGAATGTTTTCTGTGCCACACTTCACCCTCTCTTCCCAGCCCTGACAGTACTTGCCTGCTCACGCCTGCCTGACCAGTGGCTGTTGGAAGAGGAAGCACATAAGGTTGCTGGTAGCAAATCTTGCATTCCTTTCTGCCAGCAAGAACTGGGAAGGAAGACACTAAACTGACATCCTTCCCTTGGGCACTGTAGCTTCAGCCAGCTCTACTTAAACGTTGCTTATAGTCACCAAATGCAGTTTTGAATTTCAGTCAGGGAGTTCAGACTTCTGTCACCAAAATATGCTGTGGACTGGAAGTTTGGGGGTTGCATTTGTAGCCAAAACCAACAAATACTGAGACAGATAGCAAACGGCCAAGGAAAGAGCAACAGGGAAAAGAGAATATTGCTTTTGTTAAAAGCTAATGTATTTGAATGCATCTCTTGCTATGAGAACAACAATGAGACATTTAAAACCCTATCTGACACATGGCCATGTAGTGGAAAGGCATTTTTTTGTCTAAGAAGATGAGAGGAGAGACAGAAATGAGTAACAATGAGTACATCAGTAAGTAGGTGCTTTTTCTGTTTAGTCTATCAGCTAGAATGTGAAAGATCTGTATGTGTGTAAGTGTAGCATGCACACAATTTATTCCATTATTGACTTCTCAGAGGTTATGGACATTTTTAGTATATTCACACACGCCCTCAGGGAGGTCATTCTTCTCCCAGAGCCTAATCACTCTGTGTGCAATCACTCTCTCTTCACTTGTCACGGGACACGCTAATGCAATGGTGGAGGTTCTTAGCTTGACAAGGAGCAGCCACTCACTGGGTGGCTTTCTGCCTGAACTTAGAAGGAATAGTGATTCTTTTCAGTCATTTGTAATAGAGTTTGGGGTGGAGGGAAGCTGCAGATGATGAGAACACCTTGCAACTTAGCTATCCTGAGATGCACATCTTACATGATATGACAGATGTTAAGTAATCCTTACTGCTTCACTTTTTTCTTCCATATAAATGCCGGTTTTAACAACACAATACTTCCAAAATCAAATTATCACCATTTATTCTGTAGCACTGCAATGAAAGAAGCCAGAGGTCACCAGAGCAACAGTTACTTGAATGGCTAGAGGCTTCTGAGCAAGGTCTGAGGTCTAGCTGAGGGCAACATGGCCAGCAGAAAACATCATACTTGATGTGTAGATTCAGCTTCAGCACAAACTTTCCTCTCAGTCTCTTCTCCCATTTATACTGTGTCAGTTGCAATAGCAATGATCACATTTAATTTTTTATATTGTACACCAGAAGTCAGCTAAGCAGGTGCAGTACCACATGGCAACAGATGGTCTTCTCATGCATTTGTTCTCCATGCTTCCAAAGAACATAATGGAAATCATCTTGCTGAGGATGACAGAGGAGTGATGTTGTTGGCAATGTTTTGGTGAGGAAAACTTCCCATGTTAATTATTTATTTATTGGTTCTTTCAGTTTTATTGTGGATGCAAAGGAAAAAAAGATTTGATTTGAAAAAAGCTCTAGTGCTGAAAGAGGTAAGTAGAACACATTCCCCTCAAAGGAAATATCTATTTTAGTGGCTTCTGTGGGGTTGAGCTTCTGTTTAGACCAATGTTCTCCTGCCTATGTCCAGTGTATGGTTAAAAAGATATTTTCTATCTTCTGTTTATACTTGCTCTGTAATTGTAGAGAACCTATTGTTGAAAAAGGTGATTTATAATTTTTTTTTCACAGTCCCATAAGAGAGAGGCATGCTACTTAACCTGTTCAAAGCCACAAAACCTCTCAAAAGGAAAAGTGTCCAACTTAGCACAGCCAGTGGGTACACGAGTACTTCCTCTACCCTGCTTTCTTTTCTAACTCTGTTAGTTTTCTTGGCTTAGCCTTCCCTTACGTTACAAAGCTTTGCTAAAGAGGGAGATATTTTAAGAAATAAACCCTCCCAAACAACATCAGTTCCCAACAATCCTGGTGAGGCTGAGTGGGAAAGGACAAAGAAGTGCCAACACAAATATCATTTGAAAGGACAACTTTCACAATCACCGAAATATCAGTCTCTAGCAAGACTTCTAAAACATTTTTTTATACAATTATTTCTTTTGGTACTTCATTTTAAGCATCATCCCTAAAAGCTCAGCCTCTTCTACCTTCACTTTCATTTGAATAACCTGGGCTTTGTATTTCAGTATCAGTGTGGGTATTTAAAAAGCCCCATCACTATTGTTGCAGTGATTACCCACTTGCAAATGCTCCTGGATTGTCCTTACAATGAATAAAGAAAGGCTGGAGCTTTTTAATTTCTCCCACTTCAGAGCCCAGAGGACCAAAGTTCCTTTTAGTGGCAAGCCTTAGAGAGGTGTAGACCCCCAGCTGATGTTACAGCATATAGGACCAGAGCATAAAAGGCACAAATTTATAGCCCCAGGAAAGATGGAAGTGGGAGCTAAGATATTGTAGCTACTAGTCTGGGCTCCTCGTGATAAAATACTGTGGGATTGATATTCCTTTTTCATCCCATCATTTTCAAAGAGAAGTATACATAAGCCAAAGCCCATGATTTGCCTGCATTCCAATGTGTGAAATACTATTTACAGGTTCTGCAGAATAAATCTTTATTTATTTTTAAATGGGGGAAAAAAAAGGTAATATCATGTTTGTGTTCTGTAGCACTGCCCAGAGTTGTGTGTATATGTAACCAATAACCATAACTAAATGAATGAAATGCTTCATGCAGTGTTAGCTGATACATGGTAGTTATTGTGCAAAGCCTACAGAACTTATTTCTCAGTTAGATTTTTCCTTTATTTTATTTTTTTAAGTAAATTTCTACTTCATTTTGATGTTCCATGGCTTTTTTATACTAAAAATGTTTTAAACTTCTCAGCTGCATATAGGAGCTTTCCATTAACAGAATGTGTTATTGTATCCAATGTGAATTCCTTTATCACAATTTCTCCTTCTTCTACTGCTAATAATTCTAAGCCCATAATACTCAGACTCTTAATAAAATGAACTAGGGCATGTGAATCAATGCAGCTTCCTAAAATAGTGCATGAGTTACAAATGTATTTAACAATTTTCTTGGAGTAGGAAAAAGATGAGAAGATTTGTAATATTTTAAACTTGAAAATGAGACTTGATGTTCATATTGTCCTAGTAGAATGCTGATGCTTCAATCACAGAGAAACAAACATACCTGAGAAATCATGTGGGTGGGCACTGCCGTGTCATTTCCTGTGTCTGCAGGCTGCAGAATAATGTTTTATGCACAAAGGGATTGGGATGTAGTGGCACATACATCCACTGCCTCAGGCATCTTTGGAGGTGGAAGGAAAGGAGACCCTATTCGCAAGGTAGGGGATCCCAGAGCTGCAATCAATTCAAATGATTTTGGGGACAGGATTTCTTGAAGGATTAAGGATTGTACTTCTAAGTGACCAAAATATTCATACTCTCCAACCATTGCAGCTATCAAGCTTTTCAATCCAAAACTCCTGCCCCTTCTAGTCTCCTGAAAGCTTAGGCAGTGGCAGACAGATCATCACATCAGTGCTGTCTTCTTCTGGATAAGGCTTTATCATCTTTAGCTTGTTCAAACCCTATGTAAGACAGCTCCAGAAGCACAATTCCACAGACTGTCAGGAGACTTACCTTCCTCTTGCCTTTCATTACACAGTTACCACGTTCATTATGATGTTGAGAATTACAGTGTGTAGAAGAATATGTGAATTCACAGTATCTTTATGTATCTAGCAGTAATACTGAGAATTTCTTAACTATATTTACAAAAAAATGACTTCAGAATAAAATGGTGAATACAAAGTAACAGAATTCTACTTGTGGACAGCAAATCAGACTATCGAGTCCCTACATGGGTAAGCCTACCATGCTGCAGGGGACTGCAGTGAAGCCTGGAACGCAACAGTCTCCTCTACTGGTGATAGAGAGGTGATAGGGAGCAGCCCTGCAGAAAGGACTTGGGGGTGCTGGGAGAGGAGAAGCTGGACATGAGCAGCCAGGGTGTGCTCCCAGCCCAGA
>VWZY01006536.1:0-11540 GCA_013399075.1 Chloroceryle aenea | reverse complement strand
AGAAGGTGGGCCACCAGATGGAGAGAGGGGATTCTGCTGCTCTACTCTACTCTGGTCAGACCTCACCTGGAACACTGCATCCAGCTCTGGAGCCCTCAGCACAGGAAGGACAGGGACCTGATAGAGCGGGTCCAGAGGAGGGACACAAGGATGCTCAGGAGCCTGAAGCACCTTTCCTATGAGGCCAGGCTGAGGGAGCTGGGATTGTTCAGCCTGGAGAAGAGAAGGCTCCGGGGAGACCCAACAGCCACCTTCCAGTGCCTGAAGGGAGCTGACAAAAAGCCTGGAGAGGGTCTGGTTACAAAGGCCTGGAGTGAAAGGATGAGGGGCAATGGTTTAAATGAGAAAGGAGTGGATTGAGATCAGAAATCAGGAGGAAGTTCTTTCCCACGAGAGTGGTGGACACAGGAACAGGGTGCCCAGGGAGGTGGCTGAGGCCCCATCCCTGGAGACATTCAAGGTGGGGCTGACAGAGCTCTGAGCACCCTGCTCTAGTTGAGGATGTCCCTGCTCTCAGCAGGGGGTTGGACCAGATGACCTCTGGAGGTCCCTTCCAGCCCAGACACTGCTCTGTTTCTAGTAAATTTGGTGCCCAGGCTTCTTCAGATGCATGTTGACTTTCCACTTCCATACCCATTTGCCAGACCTAAATTTGAAAGCCAACTAGCATTTAGAACATTAGCCACTTATTTTACTAATAATTTAGTATAGAGTAATACAGAGAAAGGCTGTACCTACAATGAAGAATAATTATTCTGTGCTCAGCTAGTTTTTTGACACTAAAACTGCATTTCTGAGCCATATACTTTTTCTTAAGCAAAATCTAACTGCCATCAGGGGGGTTGGGTTCAATATTGGGTTTGTATATATTTCATTTTATTTATTATTATTTTCATTAGAGCTGTTTTATTTTTGTTTTCCAATCCATAAATCTCTCTCTTCCTCTTTGGGAAGACAGAGGGGTTAACAGCATCTGTCATGGGTCTAGTTGGCTGGCCCATCTCTAAACCTTGACAACCTGCTGGTGTTCAAGCCCAAGGGATTCTGAGCAATATTTACCTCAAAAAACCACTTTATTTTGGTAAATGGGCTAATCTAGTTTCTACTGCACAATAATCACAGAGGTTAGGGTTGGATTGGATAAGGAAGCTAGTTAATACCTCTCCCAAGCACAGGAGAGGATTGATGTAGGGTTTTCTCCATCTGATAGCACTAGACCACCCCGAATCACAAGCTGTTGAGTCCTGCCATTATAATGTGTAGAGAGTAGGACTCCTCTCTAAAATAGACTCTGTAGGTTGAAAAAAAATTGAGGAATCCAGCAATGTTTCTTTAGGGAAAGCACTCACATGTGAGAAGGTTGGCCAAACAGGGAAAAGGCTCCTCTCCAGCTTCTCTTGCTGATTCCAGCTTCCTATCATTACTTTGCTTTGCCTGGGAAAGGGTCATCTATTTTTGCCTTTTTAATAAAACTTTTTTTTCCTCATTCTGCTTTTCCAACTACACAAAGGAACAAACAGATCCTTTATCTTACTCCCCTTGTGACCCAGCATTTGAACCTAGCAGTCTGGAGTTCAGCAGCACAATTTGTAGAGAATGTGAGGAAGGAAAAGAGAGCAGTACATGCTGCCAGCCCCCAGCAAAGGGATTGCAAGGCTGCACAGTCTAGGGTAATGAAAACCACACTCAGACCACAAGGTATCTCAGCAGAAAGCCACAAGTTCCCTTCTGTAACGCACTGATCTTTGCAAGCTGTAAAATACACAATCCATTAATACTCCAGTACTACAACAATGCATCTGAAGTCACTTATTTCTAATCAGCCTGAGACTATTCTGGTCTTCCCTCTGTAAATATGCATTACAGTTCCTCATGAAAGTCCATGCTTATTTTCATCCCTCTCTCATGAGGCAGGTTTCACTAGATTGCCTAGTTTGCATTTGACAGTTAAAATGTAAATTGCTAAAAAAAAATTATTAAAAAATAGTTTGCAGCTTGTCAATTCAACAAACTGAAAGGAAACATGTTTATTATTATTATTATTATTATTCAGATCCACACTATCTATATTTAGATTCCTTTGGGATTCCCATGAAAAAAACAGCAAAACAAACAAAGCAACCCCCCCGTGTCCCCCCCCAAAATTACCCAGTGGGAAGAGCTGCTGGAAAGAATGGTCTTCTGAATTGTTTGTGCAGAGAAGCAAAGCTTGTTTACTGCAAACCCATTGCCTGCAAATAATTTGTTTCACTTGAAAAAACAATCAAACCCCAGGATTAACAGCCTTCCATGCGATCAATTAAGCAGTTATTTGCCATTTTGAAATGAAGACTGATCTTTTCTGCCCTGGCCAGACTTTTTTTGTGGTTTAGAAGAGTAGGTTTCCTGCTTCTTGGTCAAATTCATACTTCCAAGCAGTGTTTCTAGGTGGCTCAGACAATATAGCCACTGGTTTGGTTTTTTTAGCACACCTTATCTAAATAGACACTTCAGCTTCTATTCATAGGTTTTTTTGTTTATTAAACCTTTTCAATGGAAAAAAATAATAATCTCATTCACCAGGAGCTTGCAGTGAGCTGCTGAAGTGTTCCTCTTCAGCACAGGGTGCAGGACTGCACTCAGAGCTTTCTGGGAGCTTTCTGAGTTGATCACTCAGTCTCCTCTTATCTGGTGGGTTTTGGCCAACAACTTCAATTGCTGGCTTGCAATTTCCCACACCTATGCTTTTTGTCACAGCTCCTTTTTCAAGAGACTCTAATTCAGCTAATATTTTCCTAGCCACTTTACTCCATTTGATGAGGGAGTTCAGTGCTAGTCTGCAGCAGCCAAGCTGCAGCCTCAGATCAGGATTTCAGTAGCTACATTTTCCTATGAGAGAGAAATGTCTCCTACAGCAGTTGGGCTACATCAGCATCATTTTATTGCATTTCTGTAGGTGAGATTTGTAAGCTAACCTAATCTTAATGAATAAATAACACGTGCTGTTTCTGACACCTTAAACAGAGAAGGTCCAGAGCCCCTTGTCTTAACTTCTCATGTCCCAGTTCTCCCATCTTCATTCTTGTGCCTTATGTATGTACAGAAGGACATCACCTCCAGTTGTGTGGGATGCATTTCAGCCTTATCTCAACTGGGCAAGATAACTATTCTCAAGTACACAGAAAATCATGAGCAGTACAATGTATGGACTCACCAGGTCCAGGATTAACATACTACCAAGAGAAACTGTTTTCCTATCATGTTTTACAATTTAATACCAATTTAAAATTAAACCAAATAAACAACACATATTGCTCCATGTAAGAAAAGCAACTTTCTTTTCAATAAAATCTAGAAACCTGTATGGAATACACTGCATATTTCCAAAGCTCCAGGATAGATTATCCTAGCTACCTGTAATCCTCAATTTTTAGGGACTAAACACCTGAGGTCAAACAAAGGGGTTTAGACAGCTGTGCTCCACACTGCAACACGAGTTGCACACTCATCCAAACCAGCAACCTGGTTAAAATGTAAACTCAAACTTCATCACATTAAGGAGGTAAAATGCCCATTGCAGCCAAGAGTTAAATCCTCACTCCCAAAAGATAATGCTTTTAACATTTTTGAACAGGGAAAGAGGGTTGATTTTTTTGTTTTGTTTCATCTCCAACCCCCATGAGTCTAAAAAGCATCGTGTTTCATAAAAATTTCTTTACACTGTTACTAAATGTGTTCAATTTTACTGAGCATTGTAACAACAGGAACTTCAGTAGACAAAAAATACTTGTTCAAAACCCCTCTGTTCGTCGAAAAGAAACAGAAAAGGCAAGATTGACTTAGGTGCCTAACATGAGCATGAAATGGAATTTAGGCATTTGACTCCAAGGCTGAAAATATTCAACATCCTGCGTGAGTCTTCCTTACCTGAAATGCCTTAGGCTACCCCTTAAAACCTTCTGTCTGAATCTTGGCTTTTTTTCTAGATGCATCTCATTTTCTTAAGGGCTGAATTTCCCAAGGATGGGGAAAAGAAGAACAAAAAGAGCAAATTAGGTGATAGCACATAGACATTGAAGTCAAAGGCAGTAAAAACAGCAGAGATGTAAATCCAGTAACTATTATGCTTAAGCAACCAGGGGTCAACACACACCTCTAATTTTTAACCAGCAAAGCTAAAATTATGACTAAAAATATCTCATAAATGAGCTTAGCCAAAAGCATGGGTATAAGGACTGAGCTGCAAAGCCTCTTGACTGTTGCACATATGAGATAGTTTGTGATTTACAAACATGTTTTCCCTGAATCTAAGAGCCTGTGAGTTTGATTTGCTGTCCGTGGTCAGACCATGGGTATTACTGTACAAAAAAACAAGTACAGGGGAGGATATTCTGTTTCTGCTGTTGAGATGGCATGGCTTTTGCAACAGGGAATGTTAGAGCATAGATTCATACAATAATAGAATATTAGGGGTTGGGAGGGACCTCTCAAGATCAGTTAGTCCAACCTCCTGGACAGAGCAGGATCACCTTGAGTAGGTTGCACAGGAATGCATCCATGTGGGTCTTGAAAGTCTCCAGAGAAGGAGACTCCACAACCTCCCTGGGCAGCCTCTTCCAGGCTCTGTCAACCTCACAGTAAAGAAGTTTCTCCTCAAGATGAGGTGGAACTTCATATGTTCTAGCTAATACACATTATTCCTTGTCCTGTTACTGGGAACCACAGCAAAGAGAATGGCCCCTTCATGCATACAGCCTGAGGAACAGCAGTGGCAACAGAGTGGTGAATCACCATCCAGCAATGGTAGTGGTGCAACAAACAGCTTTCAGTTCCTGCTCCCAACACTAATTTAAGATGAAATGATGACATAGTTGGGGTTTTCTATGGACAAATGATAACCAGTAAGTGAATAAATTGTCACATACCTTCTGACACTCACCCTTGGATTTACTGAACCCACTTTCTCAGAAGCTACATAACATGGAGACCTAGATACTCTTGATGAACCCTAATCTTTTTTCCGTGTTTACAGATATTTTGTTTCCTAGTTTATGTGCTATAAAATAACAGATTAAGAATGAAAGTTTAGGTAGAGGGATGCTGGCTGTAGGTAATCTTTAAGTCTCTAAAAATAAATCCAGAATTCAGAACCTTGAGATTTCTATGGCAAAACACTACATTAAATGAACTGCTATGGTAAGGAGAAGGGAGAAACATGTAAGTCTTTAATATAATGTGAAAGTACATACTCTGGACTTAAAAACTCCCTCTCTTGGCTTCTTCCTAATGGGGAACTAAATATTACTCTGATTCATGCCTTTCTTTTCCGTGTTCTCAGCTGCAGGACCCCAGCCCCTCTTTCTCCACTGTCAGTATGCAATTGCTGCTTCATTTTGGAAGAAAGACAACCAGCAAGCACATATATCAGCTTAATAATATATTATCATTAACCTATTTGCTGGAGTGATGCTTCATCATTTCTGGTGGCAATTTATAACCCAAGTTATTTGACCAGAGACATTGGTTCCAGCTGAAAGGCAGCAAGTGGCAGCAGCCCAGGCCTGTCAGTTGTGGCTGTTATCAGTCAAGTGCATTGCATTGTACTGAAACTTGGAAAATAGAGACAGACAACTTGCCTAAGATGTTAGTGCCTATTGAGTGGTGATGGTTGTCAGTCCTGCTATCTTCTGTTAAGTATTAGTGTTACCTCCTCCATTAGGTTGCACTTCACCAGGGTTCCCAGAATGTATGAAGACCCAGGCTCCAGTGTAGTGTGATACTGGTTCCTTGGTCTCTTGGGAGAATATAGGAATGCTGTCAGGGTTTGTAGGGATGCAACAAGGAAGACCAAGGGCCCCTTGGAATTAACTCTGGCAAAGGAAGTAAAGGAGAACAGGAAGGGCTTCTTCAAATACATCAATGATAAAAAGAAGATGAGGGAAGATGTGAGCCCACGGGGTGGGAGCCCTGGTGACAGAGGCAGCAGTCTTTGCTTCAGTCTTCACTGCTAAGACCAGCCGTTGGAAATCCCTGACCCTGGGAGTAAGAGTGAAAGCCTGGAAGGAGGAAGGCGCTCCACTGGTCAGTGAGGATTGGGTTAGAAATCACTTGGGNCCCTGGAGCCCGGGTTAAGGATGTCACGAGGAAACTTCCTAGCTGGGTACAATCCTCAGATTATTATCCACTGCTGGTCTTCCGTGTAGGTGGTGAGTACACTGAGAATAGTAATACAAGAACAACCAAAGATGGTTACAGTAAGTTCTCCATGGGACAGCAATGGGCCCTTGTGGCCAGGAAGGCCAATGGTATCCTGGGGGCCATAAAGAAGAGTGTGGCCAGCAGTTCCAGGGAGGTTCTCCTCCCCCTTTACTCTGCCCTAGTGAGACCCTGAGTATTGTGTCCAGTTTGAGTCTTCCCTGTTCAAGAGAGACATGGAAATACTAGAGAGAGTCCAACAGATGCTGTGAGGATGATGAAGGGACTGGAACATCTCTCCGATGAGGAAAGGCTGAGAGCCCTGGGGCTGTATAGACTGGAGAGGGGGATCTTATTTATTAATGTTTACAAATATCTGAAGGGGGAGTGTCAAGTAGACTGGCCTATCTTTTCAGTTGTGCCCTGTGATAGGACAAGAGGTAATGGTCACAAACTGGAACACTGGAAGTGCCACGTAATGAGAAACTTCTTCACTGTTAGGGTGATGGAGCACTGGGACAGGCTGCCCAGAGAGGTTGTGGAGTCTCCTGCTCTGGAGACTTTCCAAACCTGTTCCTGCGTGGCCTGCCCTGGGTGTTCCTGTGCTGGCAGGGGGTTGGACTTGATCTCCAGAGAGCCCTTCCAACCTCTACTACTCTATGTTTCTACGATTCTATGTCTGCGCTAGAGAGCTACTGTAGTGCGTAGCAGGAGATGATGTAGGGCACAGAACTGGTTCCACATAAAGAATGAAAGAAAAATTTAGATATCAGCTTTAACTCTTCCTGTATATAATTTACTTTAGAATGGAGAGCAGAGATTAAGGTGCAAGGCTGGAGGTAGGAGCGAGGACTTTTGCAACCCGAAGCTTACTCTACATTTGGATGAAGGAGTCATCCATTGGCAAGCCACTCTACATACCTTAGCAGGCAGGATGAGGACCAGAATTAATTTTCTGGAGTTTCTTGAAAGGCACAGACTCTTCAGGGGGGCCACAAACCAGTGACCTATAAGAGGAAGAAGGATTGAGCTCAGCAAGTTGGCAAGTGTGCCATTTTTAGGTTTTGCTTATTTATTTCTTTTCCCTCTCCCATAGATATGTCTGCAAGATGGAATTAATTCTAAACTAGCATAACCACCTACCACAGAGCACCGTGTCAGTGGTCTACATTCCAAAATCCTCATTTCAGGGAAAGCAGAAGTTGTTTCCGTTTGCCTGAGTATATTTATCACTAAAAGTTTTGTTGTACTTTTTCAAGGTTTTATATAATAGGACAGGGCACCCTTGCCAAGACAGAAAAGGAGAATGGGGCATGGTTAAGTGGCACGAGAAGGCACATGCAAGAGTCCCCTCACAGTCCTGTGATAGGCATCTGATTTTGCCATATGTGTCTCTCTTCTTCTAACCAGAGTTTATCTTCAGTGACCAAAATGTACAACTGTTTGTGCAGCAACAATATATACAGATTATTTTTAGTTTAAACATGTGGCACTACTCATTGTGCAGCTGCTTTCATGCATTAATGCATTGTGATACAGAACCCTAACTGCAAGATCCCAAATTAATTGCAAGCAACGAGACATTTTGGACTGAAAACCCCTTTTGTCTACATAGGAATTGAGTTGTTGACTTTTCAAGCTAAAAGAGATATGAATCATGGAAAATATTTCATTCTTAACCCCTCAAAGTACCCAGTATTCCTGAACTAATGCAAAATGCAGTTATGCCTTGGCTTAGAAATTACAACTTCCCTGCCAAAGGTTAATTTAGACTATTCATCCAAGATTAGTTGCAAGTTTTTAAAACTGTAAATAAATTCTTGTTCCTAAACAGCACAGGTTTTCAAAGCAGGGAGCATAACCCACAGCCTATAAAAGGAAAAGACTTAAAGCAGAAATAGGACATTTGACTTCTGCATATTTGGAACACTTAATCAGCCTCTTGGTTATATGGAGTAAGTTAGACTGGCAGCTTTTCCTCAGCTGCTTCAAGAAAGTACATTTCATTAATAGTGTCTTAATGCATTGTAGAATGATTTAGGATCTAGTCTTGCATCTTTTACAGAGAACTGTAGAACTCCTCTTTGTTTCAGGAGGGAAGGGGCCCAAAGATTCTAACTGCCTGAAGGTACAGACAATAACTTTTTCTTCTGGTTGAACAATGGTGCCTATTTTTTCACATTCCTATTACAAGATATTAATGTACACATAAACCCATTAATATTAGAATTAGGAGGAGGATTTTAATCTCATTCTATTAGATTGAGAGAGCTATGCAAAACGTGAGCTTTTTACTTTAGCTGTAAGCACAAGGAAAAATGTCTAACGTATAAAAGGACTTGCTCAGGACTTACACTGCCATAAGGAATTGCAGCTGGAGAGGCAAAGTAATTTTTATGAGCTCTAGGATTCAGATAGACAAGCTTTGGCAGCTTTGGCTGTGACACTTGAAAACACTGCTGCTATTAAGTCACCTCATACTGCCCCTTTGCTGCAGACAATTGCCCACAAAAAATTAACATCCAGAGCATGCCAGACATAGTATAATCTTAGCACACATTGACATTCACTGCCAGTTTAATTCAGTCATTCATGCTGGCAATTACCATATTAAAATAAGAGTGTGTGTGATATTGTTGTCCTGTCTTGAGGAAAAAAAAAAAAAAAGGAAATTCAGGTGACTAAACTCTCAAAAAACCCACATCCCCCAGAGATTCTTCTGTAATTTCATCCCATTTTCACCTTTTTTTTCCAGCTCTGACATTTTTGTGGGTGCATGTGGGAGAACAAATTGTTAATCCTGTTTAGACTGTAAGAAAATGTGGTTTAGACAGATTCACCTCTGGCTCAAGTAGGTAGAAGCTTTTTATTTACAGTTAGATGTAAGTTTAAAATTAGAGACAATGAAATATTTAACATCATTCTTGATGTTACTAAAGCAAATTCCTCAAAGTTGAGGAGGGAAGGAATATGAGGCAGAGGTGAATCAAGGCAAACAAATCCACACTGCCACTTGGCATGTGTGACAATGCACTGCTGCCAGGTGCACCCATGGACTTGAACACTTTTCCAGTCAGAGAGTTATGATAGACCTGTGACTTGCCTCAAATGGCAGCCTACTCTCAGTGCTAGATGTGGCTGAGACCTTGGAAAGTCAGGTGCTATGTTGCAAGCAGTCAGGGGCACGTTTACAGCCTCAGAGGCCACTCAAGAGTAACTCTTCTTCCTGTAACCCCATTCAACCTCACTACACAGGAACTGGGTGCTCATATTTAGTTCAAATGGACATCATCTCTGGTCTGCCACAGTTGGACTTTAGTCAGCAATGCCTTGGTCTGGATATTGTCACCGGTCAACTCATCACAGAGTCTTCCAGAGCAGGGAAAGTTGGTGTCTCCACAGCAGAACTCCTCCAGTCCACAGACCTATCTTCTCCCCATCTCTCAAATACTTACCCTGCATGGCCAAAGAAGCACAAAACCTTAACTCACCTTGTGGAGAGCTGATGTCAAACTATTATTTTCTTGAAAGTGCCTGTTGGTGATGGCATTTTTTTCAGAGTCTGCTTCTCAGTAGGCATTCGCTATCACTTGGGAACATCCCATGAATGATAAGTTCTCAAATTATAATGTCATTTCAGAGGGGCAAGAGACGATCCTTTTTTGTTGTTGTTCCCTTAGGCAGCCCTAATTTTTCATCTGCCAGCCAAATCAAACACTGTCTGAAGCAGACAAAATTTCTGTCCCAGCAGCTGTAGAAGGGAAATTGCAGCGGATAATCCATGTGTAGCCATGAGCAAGAATTTTTATCTGGTCCATTTAGCCTTTTTGTATCCACGGGACTATCTGCAGAGAGTAAGTGACACTCCTGAATTTCAAAAATTCAAATGCTCAATTTAAGATCCCATTGATTGGATCCATCACTTTACTGAATAGCATGAAGTCTAGTTATAAGATGGGCTCTGAGTCGTCCTAATGAAAGTATCATTCTGTTTAAGAATAATCAAATTTTATATGAAGCAGTTCTAAAGTAATTTAATTAAATGGATAAGGACATTTTGTGAGGCTGCAGAGACCACAGCAACTTACCAGATCAATGAAAGCTTGCAAAATAGCAGATTCTGCAAATTTTCCTTCATAAAGTTTTGACCAGGTTGTTTCCTGGGAATTTTTCAATTTTTTTTGTGTCCAGCCTGCAACCAGATTCTGGAATTCTGCTTCCAGCATAATGCAGAAAAAAGTCTGTTGATGGCATAGACTTTTAGTGAGGATCTTTTGATCTTATTGCTACCTGGGCCAGGTGCCTGCCTATTCTCCCTGATTGTCACTGCATGAGACAATGTCATCTACAGTGTTGTGCAGTCACAAACTTTTCCTTCCCCAGTTTAGAAGAGACTATTTTGGTTGCAAGGGGGTTCTAGTTGTTCATAGCTCTGTGATGTGTTTGTAGCAGGGACCATTTAAAATGGTCTCTTTTTTTCCTATGCTCCTTTTTGAGAAAAATTCTAGATGGTTTTCCATTTTGAAAACCATTTTAACCACTTCAGAACTATTTTTAAATCTCCAATACAATTTCATTTTCTGGGAAATTAAAGGAAAAATGCCCCAAATTTTCAACTTGATAAAACTGAATGGAACAGATTTATCATAAGAAAAACAGAAATAAGCCCAGAATTACATGGCAAACTGACAAATTCCCCTTATTGCTTGCAGTTCATGGTGGTTTTGTAGTTTCCATGCCCCTCACTTTCCCCCTCCTCCCTGACCAATAGTTTTTGTACTCTTTTTGATTCAGTATTCTAGTTCAGTAACCCTTTGCATTACATTTTCTCTGGGGATTTCCTTCAAATTGCCTACCAAGTTTGCTGACTGTGAAAGACTTCTTCAGCTTTCTTCTGCTGTGCAGAGCTTACAAAACTCCTTTAACTTTTGGATGTTTCTGTCTAGATTATTTCAGTGCATGTTCTCCAGCAACTGATTCAGTTCCCACATAGCCAAGGTGAGGACTCCGTTTAAAAAATGCACTAGAAAAGAAGTAAAGAGAAGTATATGGAGGCAAAAAGGGAAGGACTGAACTGTTTGAGTCTACAGATTTTGAGGTCTTGACTTCAAACAGTGGTGACAGACTTAGCATAGCCTGTGGTTCTTACAGTACTGACAGACTTAGCATGTTATCAGCTCATCAACATCAATTTTAAAAGGAAAATGTATGCCAGCAGAGCACTAGGAATAGGCAAGGGTCTCAGAGGATGGCTCCACAACGTCAGTCATTGACAAAGGATTCGAAAAGACAGATGGATTCGAAAAGATAGATAGATAGAGGTTTCCGCAGGGAAGAGGGCCTGCAGGTTCCCGGACCAGGACCAA